>ML824677.1:0-14412 GCA_009831015.1 Picea engelmannii | reverse complement strand
AAGTTAGAGGAAGTAAGGGCTCAAGCAAAACGAAAATTGGATCAACATCAACTCATTGTCAAAAACTGGTTCGATTCCAATTCTACGTCTGATAGAAATTTCAAGGTAGGCGACCTTGTACTTAAGTGGGACAAACCTCATGAGGGAAAAGGAGAACATACTAAGTTTCAGAACTTGTGGTTGGGACCATTTCTAATTGCTAAAAAACTAGGTCCTAGTTCTTTTTGCCTGCAGAATCTAGAGGGACATCTAGACACCTTCCCGATGAATGGCCAAGCTCTCAAAAAGTATTTCACATGACGAATCTCCCATAAACCTTTTGTACATATTTTTCTGTTTGGATTTCTTTGTTGTCCAATTTTTCTTTGCTGGTTTGTTTTGTTTTCATTTTAGTTCATCGGTCCTTTTGAGTCAAACATCTTGGTATTATAGTCTAGCTAAGACAAAGAGAAACATAATACTTCATTTTGAAAATAACTGTCAAAGACTGTCAGAACATCTATTGTTGTATTTCTCTGAAATTGTAGCCTGGTTAAAGATGATTTTCTCTTTGAAAGATGATTTTTCGGTTTCAACCTACATTTGAAAGTATTCACGACCATATTTAAAAATCCCTTTACGTTGTCCCTACTCTTTAAGAGAGTAACTCAACGATGTCTCTCTGTTCTTGAAAAGTAGTTTTTTGATGAACTATTTTTTCAGATCTTGATAAAGGAAAATAAGAAAAATTTGAAGGCCTGTGATATACTAAGTTATGTTGAAAAGACGGAATTTTCAGCATCACCTTGCTCTATTAAATATCTTTAAAACTATATGAGAATGTGAATAAATTATCAGATGAGTTGTGGGAAGTGTTTGTAAACCAGTCGGGACACTGAAGAGGTCTGCTGGCAGCAGGTAAATGCATACATGACACCAAGACAACTTTGCTGAGGTACTGAACAAGCCCGCTGGCAGTGAAGCGATGTCGGGTAAAAGAAAATTTTCAGGCATGAATCTTGTTTTGGCCATAAGCGTCCTTCGTTCTGATTTGAAATTTCTTGGACAGGATACAGACGTCAGAGTGGGTTAATTGAAATCCTTGTCGAGGCTATGAATGCCTGTTGGCAGCAGTGGCCCTGTCAACAGTATTGGAGACATTAACTTAAACGTCGTGGATTTCTTTTGCGAAGTTTGTCACCATTTTTCATTTCTTTTAAAACTAAAGTTATCTAAGAATGGACTACGTCATGATTATTAAATATGTTCGAATGACTTTTCAGTTTTTTTTTTTATTTGAAGCTTTTCAGATTTCTCTAACCTAAACTCGTTCATATTACAGAGATAACTGCTTCTCCCAGCATGTCGCCATTTTTGGCAGCCAATGATTTTCTTAACTTTTTATGTCAATGAAATGATCTATCTAGCTGCCTAACTAGGGTCATTAATTTTTATCACTCTTCATGAGTATTTTCCGAAACGACAGTTTCAAGTTGTCACTTTTCTCTATTGACTATTTATGCTTTGTTTTCATGACTAAAAGCATGAAAACTTGCAACTGTGATTATCTTTCTATTTTAAAGTATCATTAAAGGCAAATTGTTCATATAGTTTGTTAATGGAGTCTTGGTTCCTTGCCATGAAGATGTTACTCTCTTTGTTTTGATCCTTTCAAGTCTAAGCATGTTTAAGAGATTGATGGTTATATAAACAAAGGAACTCCATGATTTGATTTTGGTATGGTTTTGTTTGATTCATTGGTTATAAGTTTCTTTTGATTAATGCTTTTGATTTTCGATTTTCAAACCTTGTAATAGAACCCACGATGCAAGCACTTATGTTCCCTTTTAATGCTTTGGTCCTAGCTCGTACTGAATGCAAAGGTGGCATATGATTTGATTGACTGCCATCATTTCTATGAATGGACTTGGGCTTCGCAAAACCTCCTTCACATGCTTTTCAATTAAACGTCCATCTCATCGTATCAGTCTTTACGGCATTCATTGTTAGGCTTGGGTTATGGCTCTGGACTATTTCGCAAACCCTCTCTGTGTGATGTGTATGATTCATTACCCTTTCATCCGTTATGGCTCCTGTTGTGAGAGTTGAGCCGAATGGCATTCAAACTCTACTTTTATATGATGATACTAGAGAATATTTAGAGAAAAGTGGCCGGCTTGTTTTTGTTAGGAAGTTTCAGTGTTTCAATTTACTAGTTGCCCAGTAATTTGCTTTCTCCTTTGATAGGTGTAGAGTGAAAGTAGGCGATGTCCAGCTTGATATTACAGAGGCTTTCCTAAGTAAAGCTACAGGGCTACCTGCAACCAGTCAAAAGTGGTTTAAAAATGAGAAAGTGGAAGAGGTTCCCTGGAGCCTGTTGTTTACATCTTGGAAAATCAAGGGATGTGAAAAAGGTATGCCCATTTCCACTTTGAAAGCTCGTTGGCATGATTTACTCGTTGTATTAAAGCAATTTGTCACCTGTGAGGGACATTTCAGACTGGTGTTTTTGTACCACCTACGTTTGCTTATGGTTTTTATGGGTTTCCCCTTGAACATGTCGTATTACTTACTCAGGAGTCTTTACAAAATGGGTAAAATATATAAGAAACAGCGAGCTGAATCTAGTCTTTTCCATCACGGCCTAATCAAGATCTTACTTGTACACCAGTTATAATTGCAGAGTGACAATTGGGACTCGTTTGTGGTGAGAAATGGTTTCTCTGATCCAAATGTCGATGAGGTTGATAAATGTGTGGTTGAAGAAACCCTAACCTACCCTACAGCACCCCTCTCACCCATCCATCCATGTGTCTCAACCTCCTACAGTGAACCCTTGATCAATCTGAAGGATATTCAACCAGTCTATGAGCAGGTTATACATCCTACTGACCATGTTAAAAATTTAAAGAAGCCTACAGGGAAAACATCTAAAGGAGTGTTGATATAAACTTTAAGAACAAGAGGGTTGGTAGATTGATATCGAGGAGTCTTCGAAATAAGTTGAATTCTCATGCAAATGCAATCAGCATGATCGAAGTTAGTGAGAGCTCTAACTTTGAAATCGATAGATTCCTCACAGAGGAATACCCTTCGTCATTCGAGTCATACTGTGATCGGCCCTATAACTTCATTGACAATTTACCTCCCTGTTTAAAAAATAATCCAGAGTTTCCTGGTGTCAAGTTATGTAATGGATCTACTATCTGTATGGAAGGTGCTCCGGTCCATAATCTTGTTTGTTCTGATGCAACCACCACACAGTCAATGTGTGAGGTATGTCTATCATGGGTTGACATATATTATACTGATATCCCAATTCTACAGTCTCAGGTTAAGGATTTAAAAGATCAGATCGATGTTTTAAAAATCAAAAACCATAGACTTGAATCTGTTATCCAAGGAAAAGAAAAATGTATGAAGACTACATGTCATGTGCTTTTCAAAAACGTTGAGGCAGTAATAGCCATTATAAATTCCAAGGTTTCCTGATATGATTTGATTTCATGGTTTGAGGTATGATTCTCAAATTAGTATTATGTTTGTTTTTATTCTTAAATTAGATTATCTTGTTTGGTAAATAAACTAAATTTTATTATTAGATTAGTTTCTTTTATACATTAAATAAAATGAGATTTCATTTACTAAGAAAACTAGCTACAAAATCGCAAGATTCTGTAGCCAGTTATGTTAATTCAAATTGTGTGAATTAATGGTTAGAAATGTATCTAAAATCTTTCTATTTTCCTCTTTCTTTTAGGATATTCAGGAATCCATGATTACAAATTCGTCTAAGGCATCCTTGAGACCTTACAGTCATATCTTTAATGAATTTTGTATGAACAAAAATGAACTGTTGTTAGATTAGTTAGGATCAGGGTGGTTGCATCCCCCTTTATTTTTGAAATAAATATTTGATCTCAAGAACAGAAACAATTATCTTTTCTGAGGTCTTTATAAACTCATCATTTTGTACTCAAGGGCATCCTAGCCTAGGGCTGGTTGTGAACGATTTATATTTGACTTTGGACTTAACAAATATTTACTTTATGCTTTAGTCATCTGTGAATTTTGTTTTTGTCTATATCTCATTTATTTTGATGATTAGGTGAATCATGATAGCTTTCGTCTTCTCAATTTATTTGGTTGTCGAGATAATCTTTCCTTTATAGTTCACAATTTCATGCTTCATTTTTATAAAAGTAATTGATTATCCAATTCATATTATGAGGTTTACCTCAAACATGTCAATTAAGTAAATGCAAGTTGTAACTGTAGGATTTACCTTATGCATTATTTCTTACATTCTATCATGTCACTGTAATCATTTTGCGTTCTACTGTTTATCAATAAAATACACCTATCAAAACACAGTTAAACAGTTGTCCCAAACAGTGTGAAGACCCACAGCAGATTTCTTTGGTGGATGGACTGGTGTATCATTTACTCTAACAGTTGGATGCATATTGTTCGAAGTGATTGAAAGGTTAGTCCGTTCTTCTTTTTATTATTTTCTTGTTTGTAATCTAAATCATTACATGTAATAGAATTCTTACCATCCTAGTTTTATATTTGATCATAGAGGTGTATGTAGATTAAATGATTTAAAACAAAATAAAAAAGAGATACTGCATTCTGTTTTCTATTTTTATTTTTATAAAAAGAACCATTATACATTCGATTTTTTATGAGTTCAGATTAAAACTCATTGTCTGTACAGTTTGTATATATAAAAACTAGCATATAAATATCATTTAAACTGTATATATAAATGTACATACATACTTTAGTGATTAGTAATTAGTAACTTCGTTTTCTTTATTTATTTTTCATTTCCTTTAGGATTTTAGATTGGCCAACGGAGCCATTAAACTCGTCAGAGTGAATTAATCTAAACAGATTGGGTTAATTAGACAACCCCAGACCGAATTCACTCTTATAGTTGACGAGTGGTCATTTTTTTCCCGTCAACAGTGTTATTAAAATTTTATTGAATTTTTGGTTGCTTTATAAGATCAAAAAGAGAAATGTTATCCTTTTTCCTCTTAAGGTATTCAAGAAAATCATACTCCAATTTATAGGTTGTAGGGGAATGTGAAGGTTGCGTGTTACTAGGATAAGTCATGTGAGGGGTTGCTTATGTGCTAGTGGATTCGGGGGTAGAAGGAGAGTGTGATGGGGATGTTTTGGTTTTACTCCTCATAGTAACAACATTCTGAGACATGTGAATTTTTTCCACTTCTTCTTCTTCCTCCCTCGATAAGTCATAGGATACATCCCAAAAAGACTTCACTCCTTGTCTTGGTGTTTCTACTAAATCTTTCGATTGATCTTGAGTCTTAGCTTCTTACTCTCCTTCCCTTTCCCTCTCCTGGTTAGTGGATGTCTCATAAGTGGAAGCCCATATTTTGAATGCTTTCAAGAAGTATTCCATATTGATGTCTTTGGTATGTGGGTTAATCTTGTTTGTAGGAGAGGTAGGCTTCTTGGAAGGATAATTAAAGAATTTTCGTAGGATTTGAGGATCCTTCCCCAACATTCTTATTTATATCAATGATGTCATTGGAGAGTTTCTTTATAATCCTTTGGAGGTTATTTATATCTAGGGAATCCTAATCCTTATTGTCTTCTGAGGGTTTTGTTGAAGTCACTTTTCTCTTAGTATTGGACATGTTCTTATAGAATTTATCCCCAAGATTACCTTTTAGACTCAACATATCATTTTCAACTTTAACAGCCTCTTAAATGTTTCTTCCAAGGTACCCTTTTCATCTCTTTTCACAAACATTGCCATTGAAATCGGGAGGGTTGAAGTGTAAAATTCAATAGATACATCATCAACAGGTTTGGAAGAAAGAGGAATTTTATTTATCGGTGTGAGCAATATTTTATTAAAAACTTTTACTTTCGCCTTAGCTTCCATCTTTATTCTAAAGAGGTATAACACCAAAGCTACTGGAGTCTTTTCCTCTCCAAATTTCTTAATGAAATAGTTTCAAAAATATTCCAAATGGTGAAAGAAGCTTTACGTAATGAGAAATATCAGGTGGATGGTTTATCTTCAAATGTGTAATGGAATAGCTTGCAAACAAGATCTTCATGTTCAACTTTTAGTAACCTAAAAACAAGCATAAATTTATTGCTATGGTCTTCGGATGAATCTTTTTTATCATGGTTGAACTTAGGAAGAAATTTCTCAATATGATTAAGTAAGGGATGAACTACTCTAGGAATTGTGATAGAATCTTGAGCTAACCATGGGTGATTATTTGGATAATTTGCAGTATCTCTAGTCATACTTATAGAGATTTTCGGGTTTTCCTCTTTGGGTTCTCCCTCAGGTGGACCTTTGGGAGTCTTGGGTGGAGAATTTGGTGGACTAGACAATTGAACACCAAGGGCTAGCATATAATTCTCAATATTGAAATTATACATATCGATTATTCCTCATAAAGTGTCAGAAAGATGATAGTTAGGAGAAGAGATGGTTTGGTTTCCTATGTCGATTCACTGATGGTTTTAGATCGATGTTTTGGGTTGCGAGTGACTTTGGGTTTTGTATAAAGGATACTACAAAGTCTCAAGTCCAATATTTCTTCTTGTGTTATGAGTGAGGATGAGAGATTGTTATAACAAGCATTCGTGGACTGCAYGGCTTAGGTCGAGAGATTGTGAGATTGCAAATTGGGACCTAGGCACATTATATTGGACCTCTTGTTGAGTAGGCATTGTAACATGGGTTKCTTGTGGATTAATATTTTTCTCAGGGTTCAAGGAATGGGATTCAACTTGTTGTGAGGGGTTCCTCTGTGGATTAGGATGGGTTGGATTTTGCAATTCTTTACTAGCCTTCTAGTGTTATTTTTGTTAATGGATCCAAATGGCCTGTCAAGAGGGTAAGGGAGTGATCTATAAAATACCATGGATATTTCACTAGAACAATTTGTCACAACATATCTAATAAAATACCAAAATATTTACCATTAAGGTTATTTTTTTGTTAGATCTCTAGAATATTTAGTTATTGATTTTCTGATTTTGCATGAAATAGATAAAATGCGAAAAATAGAAAAAAATAAATTAAATTTACATCATCCACAAATAAAATAAAATAAAATATTACATGGGAAACCTAATATAGGAGAAAACCTAGTTAGAGGGTGAGGTTGCTCTACTCTCTTTTATCTAGTATAGAAATGATGCAAGTACAAAGAAAGAGGTACTCTCTATGGAGTTGCCTTTGATTTGTGGCCTATATGGTTGCTAAAAAATATCTCCTCCTTTGTTTCTAAGTTGAATCAGTTATATGGCAAGGACAAAATCATGCATTTTCAGAAAAATTGGATACCCTTAGCCCATACCATCGTTAAAACTGGATAAGTTTTCAATTGGGAAGATATATTGGCTCTCAACATATGTCTCCACATAAAAAATAAATATTCCAAGTATGAGAAATCCCTACTTTTATATGTCAACCTACCTAACTTGTGCCATTTGTTCATCTATGTAATTTATTTATCTCGGGTGGACTTGGGAGCAGGACCAACCCCTGTGCACATGTATTGCTCTGAATTATGGAGCATAAATTACAAAAGGAATTTTTTTGACATCTATAACTACTTCTTCACCCCTCTTTATAATGTAATTTATGGGTTCCCGAGGCACAAAATATCCAGTGAAGCAAGAGATGGGATGAAAGGGGTAGCAAACTAGTATCTAGGAAAGTACTACTCATACATCAGGGTGTATAGCACCACTGGGGCCCCACATATATTACCTTACTTTGTCCCAGACCATCTTCTAATGATATAAATTTCCTACCAAACGATGGGAATAGGGGTTACCTCACTGCTCTTGAGTAGTAGAAAAACACTTTGGCCTATGTTTCCTATCCACATAGGGAATTACACCCTTTATAATGGTCCCCATGCTAAAAAAGAGGCCAATGCCCTACAAGATGTATGCATATGCCTTTGAGAGTCAAAATTTCATTATCCACGTGAAATCGCAGTTAGCCACATCATATATGTAGGTATCACCCATTCTAATATACATGTGGTTGATTTTGAGGAAGACAGGTTTAAACGAGTCCTTTTCTATGACGAGGTCTTACAAAAGTTACCTAATCATGTTGCTAAACAATAATTGGAATATGAACAAGAAGCAATGAATATAATTAGACATGAACAATTTCAAATACTTCTGCAAGAAGAGAAGAATAAATTAAACCTCAAAAAACAAGAAAAGATCAAGAAGGTAGAAGAGTTAGAGCAAAAGAGACTGCAAGATCAAGAATATTACCAAAGAAAATAGGCTGAAGAAGAAAGAATAAAAAGGGAAAATGATATCAAAGATGAACAAGATGCCCTTAAGAAAAATAAAGTTGAGGAAGAGGATAAAAAATCAGTTGATGAGGAAAAATCTAGAAGACTGGATGATGAGACAGAGGCCAAACAATTAGCTGAAGAGGCTGAGGCTAAAAGAAAAGCATAAGAGAAATTGGAACAACAAAAATCACATGAATTCAAAAATACACCAGGAAACCCAACAACTCCCAATATAGGCATGAATAACATTTCATCCCTAGAATACACTCCCCTCAATGAAATTCCATGTGATTCTACCTTCTCTACACAAATTATGAGTTTTGAAGGAACTATAGTGGTCATTGGAGATTTATACTCTGACGATAGAACAAAGAGCATTGAGAAGAGATCAAACAAAAGGAAAGGGGAGAATCCACCAAATCCATATCATCAAAAGGGAGAGTTGTGGAGTGGAAAGTTGGGCCTAACCCAAAATATAATTTTTTTTAATCAACTTCTTCCCTCCATGCCTTTGCAGGATTAAATCCTTCATATATTCTTGAGGTGACAAACACCTTAGGCACAACCAGAACCAGAATCACAAAGTTGGAGGAAGAATTGAAAACTGTGAAGGATGAGATTACCTCAAAGTTTGAGAGAGCCACAAGGGTGGTTAAAACCCTCAACACATAAAATTTGAATAAATCATTGTAAATGCAAAAGGATAAGATGAATGAAGATTTTGAGAGAAGGGAACAGACCCAACAAGACACCTATGTCAAATAATTAGAATGTATAAAATTTAAACTTGGTGATGAGATAGAACAACGCAAAAGGAAACACATTGAAGAAGCTACCAAGTTGTAGAAAGAATTAACTGAATCTAATATTGATCCCGAGGTTGGTTCAAGAAAATTAAAAGCTTGAAAAATCTCTAAAAGAGAGAATGACAACACCTGTCCCTGTAGAAACTGTCAAGGCCAAAGCATTCGAATTAAATGAGAAACTCAAATTTGAGCAGAAATAATCCTATGTCGGCTCAGTGATATGAAAATTGATCAAGATGATCAACTAAGGCTGCAAGACAGAATAACTAAAATTCAAGGACAATATTAGGAGGAAAATAATGCCTTTAATAAAATTCTCAATTGGAAAGAAATGTATGAAGCCCCCACAACTACACTGCCACTATATGCTAGGAAGGAAAAACTCAGGTATCGGGTTTTCTTTGATACTTGGAAACCTTTATTGAAACACACTCAAGTTGTCCAAGAGGCAACAACTAATGCTTGAAATAAGTTGTGGAGTAGCTCAGATGGTATCATGGAGGAATTTGGAATGTAGTTTATGCCCCCCGTCGATGAAGCAACACCTACCACAATAAGAATTGTTGAGCTGGAGGAATGTAGGGAAATTAGCAAAGTAAACATAGAAAATTTAACTCAGGTGAAAGAAGAATCTCTAAAAGAACATGTGTTGAATTATGTCAGGCTCATCAGCGTGACCTGACACTTTGTGAAATGCACATCACATGAGTTAAAGAAATAATTTTCCACTAAATTTTGTGATGGGGAATTAGACATGGAAAAAATGTAATCATACAAATTAAAGGATATAATGAAAGATTATTCCCTTTGGGAAGAATATCAAGACCAGATGCGAAGGCATAGCAGCTCGTAATGATTAAATTTCTGTAACTGCTATAGATGTCTCATTCCTCTATTTTGTAATTTTATTTTTGATGAGGAATATGAAGAGTCATTTTTTAAACCTGCCCTACCTTCATAATTGAGCTATGAGAATGTAAAAAATCACTCCAAAATTATTAAAGAGGAGGATTTCCCATGAAAATGGGCTTTGGTTTTCGGATGTAGCTGAACAGTACTATTAATATATGTTAATTTGAACCAAAGACATTTTGAAGATCTTGGTACGAATGTGCATGACTGGGATTTTTCTATTTGTGTATATTTATTTCTGTGATATGTGAATGTTGGTTATATAAGCTACTTCTAGAATAATTTTCATATGTTTACAGTTACCATGATTTTCATTTTAAGTGCAATGACAATATGATCAACTGGTGAATCAATTATTTGTTTTGAACTCATTATATTGTTAAATCTTCATATTTCTTTTCCTTGTGAATTATTTATGTGTAACAAATACAAATATTTTATTGCACTTATATTTTAGTTTGATCATGATCGGGATAGAATAGAACATAATAGAATAGAATAGAAGTGCATCCTAGGACTGTAGATAATCATTTTACTCTAGAATTAGTTCTTTAGAGTTTTAATTCATCTGAGAACCTTCAGTTCCAAATTCATATTTAAATAGTAAATTAGCTAGATTGGTAACTAGGCCAAAATCTGGTCAGAAATGTTATTCCAACGAGAGTGGGTTTAGTTGGGACCTGCCACCGATCATTTCTATTTACCTTCTTGAGTGGGTCATTCTGGACCATCAACAATACTGTCTATAAACTCTTTTATAACAACCATGCATTTCGTAGACTGGGTCATGTACTGGTTGACAACTTCTTTGTTAACTTTGTCTAACACTTCAATATCTTACTTGTTTTTATCCCTAATGGTTGACACTTTTTCTTCCTTGGCTTCACTTGACCCTGCCACATCTAGTTCTTTGTTAAGTGGAATGTGGAACATATCTAGGAGTTCATCGGTTGTAGTCCATATCCTTGCACATGATTTCTTGGCATTGCTTATTATTACATCAGTGTAAGTTTTCTTCCACCTATCTAGTAACATTTGGTTTTTTTCCTGCTCCTTTATGGTAAACCTGAGAAATGTTGCAAGGGTTGTCTTGTATATATGTTGTCAGTTCTTTATCCCTTTGAACTTGTGCTCCATATCCTCATACTAGCTTTGATTTCCCTTAGTTGACCAACTAAATTTGCAATTTCCTCGTTATAGACTTGGATATCTTTCAATTCCATGAATAAATTTGTCTATGCCTCCCTTAGTTTTTCATTGACTTCAACAGAATTATCCTTAAGCATGCCAAGGAACTGATTTTCCTCTTTGTTTCCTTCTAGTTGAAGCTTCCTTATTTATTCTTCTAGAAGAGATATCAAGTGATCTTGTTGTCCAATGAGTTAATATTTTTTCTTGTCCTTTTGCTTTCAATTCTGCTATCTCATGGACACATCCCTGTCTGGTGTTATTTATTTCATTTTTATAGAGCTAATCCTTCTCATCTGCTCTGACTTGGAACTCATGTTCAAGTTCCTATTTATGTTGTTGAAGTTGTTGCTCCTGACCTGCTACTTTACTTTTAGAATTTTCCAACCTATTGTTGATATCATTCACTGTGATGGTATTTTCTCCTATAAATGCATGTAGTTATACCATTGTTTTTGTTGCTTCCTTTTGTGGATTCTCCTTGGTTATGTTCCACTCGATGTTTCTTTTGGATTTTATTTTTTTAGAAGTTTTCCCTATCCTTTGTTGTTTGGATGGAATCCTTGTGATTCCCTACTTTGAATTTTTGTAATAGAATGTTCCCACCGCAATCACTTCATCATCAAATTCCAACAATTTTAAGGTCGAATAGGAGAAATTGGATGATATTACATTTAAGGGAGTCCTTAGGTTTAGAGGAGAGGTTAGTATTGATATTGCCTTGGCTGATCTTAGGGTAGAATTTCCACTTTTCTTCTATTCTTCCTTTTTTTCCTTCAATTATTTAGCTCTACGAGCTTCATTTCCAATTCTTTCATATTCCTTAATAGCTTTGCAGGCTACCTCTTCAGACAACTTTCTTTGTTCTTTCGTGGCTTTGTAGCTAGATTCATCCTTCGAAGCTTTTCGGTATTGGGAATATTTCACAACTTTGTGGGTTTCTTCAACCTCTTTGGTTGATTTTCCTTGTTGGTTCTTTTTCTTTTCTTTTTCTTCAGCATCAAAGAATTTTCTCAACACTTCTTCTTCTTTCTCCTTTTGAGCTCTTTTATTTGCATCCAACCTTTCCCAAGTGTCAATTATTATTTTCCGTAATTTTTATTCAAAACATATACTCCTTGTTTCTTGCTCAGCCATAAATGAGTCAATATGGTTTGTCCCCACCTCGCAGGACAATACTTCTTCATAGCATTTCGCCTCGTGGAATATTTCTTCCTCCTCTTGTTCTTAATGTTGAAAAGGGGGCACCATTTTTAGAGTTTTGTAATTATTATACATGACAGTCTTGGGGTCATGTTATTTTATTTTCCTTGCACACAATATTAGCTCCTTAAGAGTTGTGACTTCCTTCTTTGTATGCAAAATATTCGTCAAAGTGAATTTCCCTATTTTTATTGGAAATTTGGGCTAGCTTCTCTTGTTCCCTGTCTACAGAGTCACTGTTATACTTTCTTCGACCATTTTGTATGCTACCTCATGGGTTAAAATATTATGAGAAACATATCTAGGCAGTAAATGTGGAGGAGCATCACATCCGTAGACACAAATATAGGTATATTTCTTCTCCAAATACCAATCTGCAATCTCCTGCAGGGCTTCTAATGATTCTCCTGATAATTTGCAGGGTCTAGCCAAAAAACAATTGATACAATGGTGCTAAAAAATAATCACAAACTTGATAAAAATGTTCATGATATCTGCTCATCCATAGCTTGGAACAATATACATGAATTGGGGATGATTCAGGGGTCCAATTCCAACTCACTTCTAGGATAAGAAAATATGCACAAATAATATCTATAATAAAAGAATACATATAAAAACCTAGTTGTGTGTCTGTGCATGTCTCCTGAACATTGAGGCAAATGTTCGCCAACAGAATTGATGCCCAGTTGAAAAATTCCCCCTTTTCTGCCACTGAATATGCAATTTTTGTCCATTCTTTTTTAAAATGGATGCAATTTTCATCTACATATTGGTGCATTGAAATATTGGGTATTGTATTCCCTGTTAAGCTTAGGAAAAAAGGGTACTTCTTCATCCCATTGATCTTGGAGAATATCCAATGGATTTGGATTCTCTTTGGAGAAGGATTCTAGGAATGCCTTGTTTAGGTATAACAATAGTTTTGGCATTTTATAGATTATGTGAAAGTTGTCTGGAGTCAAAGAGGCCATGGGATTCCCTTTCATGTTGATGATAGTTTGGGCCAGTGTGTTCACATTCTCATAATCCCATCTAGCCACCTCATTGTTTGGTACAATAAAAGGCCATGTTTTGATGTCATTAATGCCACTTCTCTATATGTTATCGTAGACTTTGAGGTCTAGGTCATTTTCTGGAAATTCTCCATTGCAAAACATGCTATATATATATTCCCATGCGAAGCAACCTTGAAGATTGATATTATGACTGGTATCAGATACCGTCATCACATATGTGTTCCTATTCAAGGTATTATGGATTATTGTAGGATTCTGCATGTTACACATCAAAATTCCACACTTAAGTATCTCACCCTAAGTGTTTCATGTTTCGTATGCACCTTGGTAAGTGTTGCATGTGTCGTATGCACCTTGGTAAGTGTCGCAAGTGTCATTAAGTGTTGTACGCACCTTACTAAGTGTCACATGAAATTTTCTATGTGTTTCTATGTGTTTTAACCCCTTGAAACCATAAAATAACATTTTCCATGATCCCTAAGTCATATTGGAGGAAGAAACCCATCATTTCAAGGCTAGAAACACACTTTTTACTTGGAAAATCAACCATTTTTTGGTCATTTTTTAAGGGTAGCGCCCCCATAGAAATGTTGGGGGAGTGACACCCCATAGGGTAGTGCCTAACTTACCTTATTTATGGAGCTATGATCTAGGATCAACTCTCTGTCTCTAACTATATGGGAGCACTCCTTTTCGTTAGAGGAAAAATTGGAGAATCATGCCTCTTTCTAAGGGCCAGATCTTGGAGATGAGGTTGGTTTGGATCAAATACTATCCTATGGCACTATCCTAGGATCAGATCCTAACCTAAAGGAGTAATATCCTCAACTAATCCCAAAATATACTCATGGGTTTTGTGCCTCTCAAGCAAATATATTGAGGGATTTCCAAGGTGAAACATACACACAGACAATGATATCAAAATTATGATCTTGGAATTCATGCAAGGGTCTAGATGAGGAGAGTTTGGAGGAGTTG
>ML824676.1:48396-61214 GCA_009831015.1 Picea engelmannii | reverse complement strand
CCCTTCTGAGGGAGACGTTGGCCCTTTTTGGGCATATCCAGCATCCAGAAGTCAGACGTTAGCCCTTTCAGGGCTCCTCCAAGCTGCCACACGTGCCAGTAACCTCATCACACTGCCACACGCTCAAGGTAACGTCCAGCTCTTCTAGGTGACGTCCTGTCCATCAAGAGGAAACGTTCCATCTGAAGTGGGTGATCCCCCCTAGGCCGGGCTCTGCCAAACTGTCCTGGGTGGAACGTCCTTCTTTCTTCATGTGCAAAGGCTCATCATAACACTGTCCTGTCTCTGCCATCCCAACAACCATCTGATGGGCTCTTCAGCCCCATGGAGGTCCAAGCTAATCATCTCCCCATGTGTACCGGTCCACTGGTACTTGTCCGTCGGGCATGGTCCTGCACATCAAAAACTTCGCCCTCCATGGGCTCATCAATCCTCGGGATCATAACAATGTGAATCATATTTCATCATTAAATTCATCAAATACATGCACAAAACCCCTAGCATATCCTCTAATAGCTCAAAGATATTACAGTGATCTACTATACAAAGCTGAAGGAAGTGACAGAATGACCTATTGGGCCAGTATCCACAAGAAAAAGAAAGTTTCCAAAGAAGATTATTCAAGCCATGTAACATGAAGTGATATGGTCTAAGGATGTCCAGTCATAGTGAAGACCAGGGGTAGGTATTGTCCGTGGGTGCCTTTGTAGGAGGTGAGTTGTACCCGTCATGGATGCAATTTTTTCCAAGCCCCTTTATTGCCTTTATTTTTTCCTTATTTATTACTTTTTCTTTCTTTTTTACTTCAAGGTCTGACCAGAGGACACTGCCTTGGCATGGTGACCAAAGTTGACAGTGTTACCCACTAGTATTTTCGCAGAAATGATAAGGTTGGGGAGCATCGGTAAAAATCTCATCTCCTTGTTGCCACTGGTCAAGAGTAACTTGCTGTGACAATTGCAAAGGAAACACTTTGGAGACGACTCTCTATGTCATAGATGGGATCCATATCATAACTAACTTCATCCCACCTACGTCTCCCAACATGTATGAACTCATAAATGTTATCAGCTATGTCATTATCGATATCATAACATGCAGGATTTGAAGCATTCAAGGACTTGCTTATCTCCTCCTTATTTTCCCTATCACAAAGTAGAGCATCATCAAAAAATAGGGGAGGAGGGAAAATTACTATTTTTTCTCGTGCAGGAGCCTTGAGGACTTTGGTGCTTCCAACATGCGTTATGGTCTCATCCTCAGGAACTACCCCTTCATCTTCAAATGTGCAGCAAGGAAGGTCTACTTCTTTCGGGGATTCCATTTCTCCTTCATTTTCTGAATCATGGGACAAGGTGTTATCGGAATCCTGAAATGGAAATCAACTAACCTCATCGTCCTTTTGTTGTGCAGGAGAAAAGGGCTCTTGGATGGCCTCATCAGAGGGAGGAGCACAAGTTGGTACTTCATCATCTTGCTTAGGTTCTTGCTCCTTAATCACGTCTTCATTCTGCTGGTCAAAAACTTGTTCACTTCTTTCTTGGGGATCAGCAGTAAAGCTTTCAAGGGAAACTAGTTTTATCAAGCTGAGAGTGTCCACAGTACGATCATTGATTTTGGACAAGGAGAGATTTACCTCAATTCGAATGGCCATGTTGTGAGCTTCTGTAAGTGTTTTTGGACCCTTTTTATTTAGAAGGAAGCTTAAATGCCCTAGAAGTCCATTAGTATAGAGATACACGAGGTACTTGCCTTCAAGACAATGGCTTTTGGGAATCTGGTGAAGCAACTTCTGAAACCTTACCCCGAAAGCTCTGACAGTCTCACTCTCTGTTTGTTTTATGCATTCGAGTCCTTTCAATAACAATTGGATATCTTTTAATTTCATGCCCCAACTCATGAGAAAGATTTCTTCTAATTGGTCCATAGATGTGATGCTAGCGGCTGGAAGATTATCATACCATCTTCTAGCATTTCCATGCAGAGAAGAGCTTCATTACCAAGTCTTTCGCATCATCACTGATAGGGTGGTGCTGAACGAAAGCCCAAACTTTGCTCATGTGATAGTCAGATCTTTCTCCATCCATGCCAGTGAATCTAGGGAGCCATTTTTCATACCAAGGGGGCATTTGTTTAGGGTATCTCGGGATTTTACTTATGTCTAAAGGCTTGTAGTTTCCCGGGTCCCATTGTGAAGTCATAGTTGGCTTCGTCATCAGTGGAGTCGCCAAATAATTTTCTTGAAACTATCAAAAGATAAGGGAAAACACCCAAGGTGGAGTCGCCGGGTAAGCTTGTAAAATGAAGACTCTAGAGGCAAGGCTTACCGAAAAGGTTGTCGTCTTGAGGAAGTTTTGACTCAGTGTTCCTCGGTAGCGGCGCCAAGATGTTATCGCGCAATTTGTAGTTAGGATAGTAAATGGATGAAGAGTAGTCAAACTAGCGTAAGTGGAACCAATCCCACCCAATGTCACCTCAATGGGATGGTTCTTTTTGTTTAGAGAGGTAAGGCCCAGGGGAGACGTCCCCGGTGACCTGGGGTTTTGAGAAGTCAAAGGATTATAAGACAAAGATAAGTTTCCCCCCTCACAAGTCACCACCGAGCAAATAGTCCGGCTAACAGCCAATAATAAAATATAACCCCAAAAAGAGAGATACACCTGCCTGAGACAAAGCAACAAGAAACTGATATATGCAAGTTTGCTCACTTGGTTAGTACTTCATATAATAATGAATATCTGATACATACATAGGCAATTGAATAATAAATGTTGACGAAGTCAATGTTTATAAAATAGCAATAATGCACAATATCACTTCATCAATAAATGCTGAGAAAACGTGGCATCCAATGTAACAGTCAACACTTCATTCAAGTAATGCCCTTAATTAACCATTCAGTTGCTCAAAAGTGAAACATTAGTTGCACAATGATGTTTATAGCAAGAGATGACAGAAGCACTTAGTTAGTAGGGTTAGTCGTAGGCTAGGGTTAGAATAGTTAGGGTTTCATTCAAAGTATTGAGAGTGGTTTTGATCATAATAATCACAGGCTACGTCTTAGATCAGTGTGTTTCCTAGGGTTAATGGAGTCAAAGGGAGGACGCAAGAGCTGAAGGATCAAGGAAAATAATAAGGCTAAAGACTGGAGGATTAAGTCTTGAGGTATTGCTATGGCAAGGCCTCAAGGTCAAAACCCTAGGGGAGAGAGGCTCACTTTGGTGTAGGGGAACTATGCCTCAGTACTATCTCCTCCTTCCTTAGCTTTAATGGAAAATCAGTTGGCCAAAAAAGTGGCATAAGACTAAGACAAGAGGTCTTGCAGGCAACGTGTTGCTATGGCAAGACTCTACTAACAAACCCTAGGGTAAAAACGACTCTTCAAGGTGTAGGGGAACTAGGCCTTGAGACGTCTTCTCCTTCTTAGCTTAGGAAAGGTAAAACGGCTAGCAAGAGAAGATCGGGAAAGAGTGTAACTAAGGCTAGGCTCTTTCTCTCTTCAGATAATGGTTGAAAATCCTTGACGGGGACATGAGACAAGGACCAATGATGTGGGCTTGTCACCTAGGGATTATTCAACAAATTTATAACAATAAATGCAAGAAATAACAATACAACCATTCAATTAAGAAGTTTTGCGGAAATTCACTTACATTTCACCAAGAAAGATCATAGCAAACTCTAGTTGTAACACCTTCCATCAAGAAATATGCCAAAAATGCGAAAAATAGATCCAAAATGCCTTCCTTCAACAAGTGCGCCTCACAATTTCAGCCAAGGAACCCAAGTGTAGCGCAAATTTCAGACATAACTAATGAGTGAGTGAAAGATGATGAAAAAATGAGTGTAAAAACCCTCAATTTATACTGTACCATGACCTAATTTCACTTTTAGATCATAAAAGGGTCAACAAGGCCAAAATACTAAAAATCATATTGTTTCACATTAAATGCTTAAAATCAAACCCTAATCAAGCTAAAGAGAGACGTCATGCCCCTTTTAGGGTGACGTTAGCCCCTTCTAGGGAAAATGCAGCATCCTGGAGAAAAACGTTAACCCTCCTTGGGTTTCTCCAACCTGCCACATGTGCGAAAACCGCCCCAGTTGTCTCCCAAAGCGTATATGCTGCTAGGTGACGTCATGGTCATGGAGGGTGACGTCCTAGGCCTTCCAAGGCCAACGTTCCACTGAAAATGGCACAATCCCCCTAGGTCAAGCTGTGTCGGGGTGCCTCTAGAAGACGACGTCCTTCTCTCCTGTGCAAAACCCTATGTTTTGTCTCTGCCCCTAGCTGGGGTCTCAGCATCCATTTGGTGGGATCTTCAGCCCCATGGAGGTCCACACTGATCATCTCCCCATGTGTACCAGTCCAACATGGTACCTGTCCGTCGGGCATGATCCTGCACATCAACAGCTACGCCCTCCATGAGCTCATAAGTCACAGGGATCATAGCAATGTCAATCACATCTCATCATCAATATTATTAAACATGTGCATAAAACCCCTACTATCTCAGTTAAAAGCTCAAAGACATGACACAAGCCTGCAATACAAGTTTGGGGAAAGTGACAGGGCGTCCTATTGGGCTAGTGTCCACTGGAAAAGGAAAGTTCCCGGAAAAGACTTCATCTAAGCCATGTAAGTGGGTGATGTGGATAAGGGATGTCCTGACAATGGGTGCAGTGGAAGCAGGGGATGCAAAGTTTTACTTGTGGATGCCTTTGTAGAAGGCGAGCTGCACCTGTCCTGGATGCAATTTTTCCAAGCCCAATTCATGCATTTTATTCTTTATTTTTCATTCTTTTATTCTTTATTGTTTTTTCTTCAAGAGGCTAATCAGGGGACACTGCCCTGGTGTGGTGACCAGTGGTGGCAGTGTTACCCACAAGTACTTTCACAGAAATGAGAAGGTTGGCTCGTGATGAGACCTCCTTTCCCTTGGCCATGCAACCAAGGGTCACTACCCTGGCGTGGTAACCAGCTGCTAGTAATGTCATACTGTTAGGTACCCATGAACCTAATAGGTTGGCTCGTGATGAGACCCCCTATCCTCTAACTAGGTCTTGTTTTATTATTTTACGGGTCCCTCTTGTTTCTTGCTGAGAAGCCTTTTATTGCTTTCTCGGGGGTCCCTGGGTGAAGCATCTTGAGGTTTTATTCTAAGGCATTTATCTTTTGCCAGCTTGCTTTTACCTTCTAGGCCTTTAGGCCCTTCTTCCCACTAGGTAAGGTGCAGTCCTAAAATGATAGGTCAACCCAGTGCCCAGACAAGTGAAATGGGATAGGTGAGCGAGAAGCAAGATGAAAAAGTGGTGTCATGATGATGGCTTTTCAAGAACCCTCCCCAGTGGCAAACCAAACTCTACGGGCACAGGCTTACTAGGGCATCCTGTCAATCCCCCCAAACATGGTCAAGTGGGCAAACGTAGGATCCAAGCATTTGTTAGAAATAAAAGGAAACAGATTCACATATTCAAAGGTTTTGATGATCAAAGTGACACATACCATGATACCCGGACTCATTACCTCATGGAGCAAGAGCCATCTCTCACACAAGACCAATCCAATGGTGATGGATGTTGCTGCTACTGACAAGATAGAGGTGCTGAAATGAAGAAAAGGTGGGCCCTGCAGGGTCATGCTAAAGTCGATCCAGCTCTCAGTACACCATGTCTAGGACCTGTGGGCCTCGAGACATAATCTCCTAGTTATCCCTAAAAGTGGGGATAACAAGGTCAACATGAGTCAATTTTTAGTCAGTTGCCTAGGACTTTATCATTAGGGAAGTCCTTTCATCGAGTGTTTTTTTCCTCGGGTAATTAATCTTGCCTACCAGGCAATTTTAATTATCCTTGAGTTTTTCACTCACAAAATCCTCCAAAGTGGTGAAAGGCATTCTAATGATCTAGCCCAAGGGATGACTAAGGTTTAGGAATGTTGTAAATGACCATGCTAGACATGTTCTAGAGTCTTGCGGAATTCCATTAAGTTTTGATAGATTTTTTTTAATTATTAAAAATTTCCATTTATTGGAAATTTAATTATTTTTTATGTAAAATGTAAAAAATTGGTCCTTGGGGATTTTGTATAAGGGTGTAGGTGTTGAAATATTGTAACCGCAAAGAGTATTCTATTTATTATTGAGTTATTATTCATCAGATCAATCCCCTTTTGTGGATTGATCATGTCGGGCTTTGTACTTGACCAAATCCCCTTTTGTGGATTGGTCAAACCCTAATTATATTATGCAAATTAAGAAGTCGACCCCTAGGCCTAATTAAAGTGGTTTTAACCACTAAGAAGAGAAGTCGGCCCTGCCCAATGAAAAGACACATTTCTAGCACCTGCCAGCTAGTATAAATAAAGGAGGCTAGTGCCTCATTATCTCACTCACTCATTCACTCATCAAGTGCACAAGTTTGGTCGCTGCAGTTGGGAGAAGAAGGAAGAGAGAGACGCATTGCTCAGTGTTGGATATTCTCTAGTGTTTTGGTTTATTGTCTTGGCATTGTATTGGCTATCTATATTAAGGAAGTTTTTGTTGGGTTTTCTCCCCCATGAGGGTTTCTCAGGATATAAATGTTGTGTATCTTGTGATTGTGTTTCTCTCAGTGATCCTACCTATGCTATTGTTCTCTAGTAAATTGAAAAGAAACCTAATAATAGCTCAAAACTTAACATTGTATCAGAGCTAAGTTGAAGAGAGCACCTTTCACTAGATAAGCAAAAACGTCATTGTTGGCGTACAAGAAAAGTAGGGTTTTCTATTGAAGAGGAATTTCAGCCTAAAACTCATCAAGGAAGTGCGCCCTAGCCTAGCGCACTCTTTGGCAGCCTCAGCGCACTTTTCTGGTGGACAAAACTCTCGGAAAGTGAAACCCTAGTTTTCACTGGTACCAGGAAACCAGAACCAGTACCAGTTCAGAATTCTGCATGCCCAGATTGAAGGGGAAAAAATTGGATTTTCTGAAATCTGACTGCACCAGGCTACTCACCTCAGCCAAGCGCACCTCCTAGTAAGTTCAGATTTAAATTATGAGCATTTTCAATTTTTGGTCATTTTCCCAGCTCCATGTCAAGATGTCTGCAAGCACTAAGCTTGTTGACAAGCTAGAAGGTGTGGATAACTTATGTGCCTGGAAGTATAGGATTGCACTCATTCTTGAAGAGAATGACCTAGCAAGATTCATTAAAGAAGATGTACCAAAACCTACCGATGTTGCAGCTAAAGCAAAACACCAAAAAGACACGGTTAGGGCCAAAAGAATCATTGCAGACTCTATTAAAGATCACTTGATTCCTCAAGTGGCTTCAAAGAAAACTCCAAAAGAAATGTTTGATGCCCAAACCAGAATGTATGAAGGAAAGAACATCAACCGAAAGATGAATCTAAGAACTCAACTCAAAAGTACAAGGATGTAGAAAGGAGAAACAGTTCATGAATATTTCTCTAGAATATCACAATTCAAGGAATAGATAGAAGCAATTGGTGATACTCTAGATGAAGATGAACTCATAATGACAGCTTTTAATGGTCTCACAAGACCTTGGGATGTGTTCATCCAAACCATTTGTGCCAGAAAGGAGGAACTACATTTTGACAGTTTGTGGGAAGAATGTATTCAAGAAGACGCAAGAGTAGCTAACCGAGAAGCAGTACTATCAAGAGATGAAGATCAAGCCCTAGATGCTCATACTAAAGGAGGAAGGAAGAGGTCTCACTTCCAGAAGGAAACTCATCAACATAAGGAGTCTCACTCCCCAAATAAATTCATCCATAAAGAATCTCACCCCCCAAGGAGATTCCAAAAGTTTCAGAAAGGTCAAAGAAAAGAAAAGGATTTCTCATCCTACCAATGTTACCATTGTGACAAGATGGGACATATTGCAAAGAATTATCTAGCTAGAAGAGAATAATACAAGAAGAGAAACAGAAGGCACCATGCCCATACAATCGAAGATGAAGAGCCACCCACAAAGATGATAAAAGAACAGATTGAAGACTATGTCTTAATCTCTTCCCTCTCAAGATCAGTGTCACCTGGTGAGGATACTTGGCTCATAGATAGTGGTGCTTCCAAGCACATGACATGTCAAAGAGACATTCTATCTAGCCTTATAGAAAAGAACGTTCCCCAGAAAGTTACACTTGGAGATGATTATCAGTACCCTATTAAAGGAGTAGGAGAGTCAAATTACAAACTTGATTCAGGGACCCCAATGAAGATGAAGGATGTACTATATGTACCAGGTTTGACAAAGAACTTACTTTCTATCTCAGCTTTAGATAAGAAAGCCTTCAGATTTTGTTTTCATAGATGGAGAAGTTCTTATGTGGCCTAAAGGAAAAACCATAGAAGATGCAATTGTTATTGGAACAGAAGAAGGTGGCTTGTATAAGCTAAAAGGTCACTCAGAAGCAGCCTTGACTCATTCCATTGAGAATCCATGTGAAGTTTGGCATAGAAGACTAGATCACATCAACTACAAGGCATTACCATATGTAAGCAAGGCAGTCATAGGTCTACCAGAATTCAAGGTTGACCATGAAGGTGTGTGCAATGGATGTGCACAAGGAAAGAATATCAAGAACCCTTTCCCAAAAAGCAACAGTAAAGCAGAAGGAGTCTTAGATCTCATCCACTCAGATGTATATGGCCCAATGCCATCAACCTCCATTAGTGGGCATGTATACTATGTATCATTTACTGATGACTATTCTCACAAAACTTGGGTGTACTTCTTAAAATCAAAAGATGAAGTGTTTGGAAAATTCAAGGAATTCAAAGCCTTGATAGAGAATCTCTCTGAAAGAAAGATCAATACACTTAGGTCAGATAATGGAGGAGAATACACCTCAAAAGAGTTTGCAAACTTTTGTAAAGATGTCGAGATCAAGAGGGATCTCACCACTCCCTACAATCCTCAACAAAATAGTGTAGCAGAAAGAAAGAACAGAACTATAATGGAAGCAATGAAGAGTATGATCCACGATCAAGATCTTCCAATGCACTTATGGACAGAAGCAGCAAGAACAACAGTATATGTACAGAATAGATTATCCCATAGTGCTCTTGGGTTCAAAACCACTGAAGAGATGTTCTCCGAAAAGAGGCCAGAAGTAAGCCATCTCAAGATATTTGGTTGTCCAGTATTTGTACACATTCCAAAAGAGAAGAGAACCAAGCTAGACCCTTCAGGAAAGAAGGGAATATTTGTCGAATACTGTAAGGTCTCAAAGGCCTTCAAAATTTATATACCAGGTTACCATCATATTGAGATCAGCAGAGATGTAACATTTGATGAAGATGCAGCACTCAAGAAATCAAGAAGATGTCAGCTTGAAGAAGTATATGAAGAAGAACCTGTAGCTCCCAAAGTTGCAGAACCAGTGAGGGAAGTCATAACTTCCCCTGATGAGGAGATTCCAGAAGATCATGACATAATAGAATCTCAAGAACCTCCCCAGATGACGATCTCCCACAAGAGAAAGCCAGCCTGGGCAAGGGAACTTATTCAAGATGGAGAGAAGTATGGTGCCCCCGAAGGAACCATGAGACAAGTCAAGAAACCCAATCCATTCCCTAGTTATATGGCTTTGATGTGTGATCTCTTAGAGAAGGAGCCTACTTTCTTTGAAGAAAGAATGGGCAGATGCCATGACAGAAGAATACCAATCCATTATAAAGAATGATGTGTGGGAAATAGTTCCCAGACCGAAGAGCAAGGATGTGGTATCTTCCAAACGGCTATACAAGATAAAACATGCTACTGATGGAAGTATTGAGAAATATAAAGCAATATTTGTAGCTCGTGGCTTTTCTCAAAAGAAAGGCATTGATTATGAAGAGATGTTTTCTCTTGTAGCCAGATACACTTCAATCAGAACTGTTGTCGTCCTAATACACACCTGGGTTATCGTGGAAGAAACCTTCAATCCACTTGGTGTGTCCTTGGGGGCAAGTCTCGAGTCAAGGTGTTGTCACGTGATCCTCAACTCCTCCGTCTAGGCCAACTCCTAGCGAAGCCAAGGGGCGTAGTCCCTATAAAAGAAAAACTAAGGCTTTTTCTAAACTAAGACAAAAAAAATACTTTATCCTAGGAGTTTATTGCTGAAAATAAAAGTTCAATCACACTACTTAGCATGTATCATCATAAAAAACATTTGCTCATGTAACATTTGTACATAAAAAAGGATACAACCACTGCAATAATCAAGAGCATCAATGAGATTAGATAACATGCAGAAATAAAATTGCTCACATAAGACAGACTGAAAATATGTTTTAACCAGTGCCTTAAAGGGAGTCGTGGGCAGTGTAGATCGAAGATTTTATTAAGGTTAATTTTGTAATTAATTAGTGAAAGTGTTCGGCCCCCTTATGTATTATTCACCAATCTAAAACTTGTCGATCGGGTGTGCCGCAAATCCAACAAGGCGAGTTGTCAGGTGATTTGACACACTACACCTAGGGCAGTGGTTTTAGACGAATAGTACCACTCATAGATTGCCCTAATTATACTAGCAAGGTTCAATTACTTTGATGAAAATGAAGATGGATCTTACACCCTGCTTTGAAATATTGAGGCACTTGTGCAAACACTTTGTAAGAAAAGAAAGAGATGAATTGCAACACATCAATTTATATACCCTGCTTTGAAATATTGAGAGAGAGATCAACAAGATATTGCTTAGTACTTTTGTTGCAAAACTGAATGAAGAAGGAAAACTACTTGAAACTAAACATTGCATGAGAATCTAAGCATTAGTTTAACATGCATGAAGTTAGAGTGTTGTAGTGTGTTTGATATTGCTTGATTTGTGTAACTGATTATTAGATTTAAGCATGCACAAATTTGCGAGAAAAATACAAACCACAACACCAATCCCCCTAAGGGGATGAAGAAACTAGGCACAAAGGCCCGCTTTTATTACTTGTTACAATGGAGAACTTTAGTGTTCTCTTTGAGCTTTTAGCTCTTTTAGAATAAAAGGGATCCTTATTGATGGATCTTTAAGAGGAGTACAAGAAGAAAGAATAGAAAAGAAACACTTCGTTTTGACGAAGTTACAACCCCCCAGGGTCCTTGAAAGTCTTGATTTTCACCCAACACGGGCAAAATCTCCTCTTGGATCTGTATTTGCTGCAACAAAACAGCCAACAGATCAAGTTAGAAATGATAGAAGGAAGCTTTAAACAAATAAAAAAAATTATCAAAAAAAAAAAATTAGAAATTTTTCCAAGGCAAAAAAAAATTGAAATTTTTGGGGTTTTCAAGGGTTTAAACAATCCTAACTTAGGCTCTCTTTAAAGATTTTTGTTTGTTGTTTTGGGACAGCAAACATACAGTCTCTAAACAGCTTGATAAACCATTTAAACTACGCAAGAAACCTTGATCTAAAACTTAGATAAAAAGACCAAGTAAAAAGCTTCAAAAATCACCTAGATCTACCTTTAAAATGACAAATTATAATCAGATCTAGGAGACACATGCATGCAGCCTTTAGATGTTTGGAAATACAGTATTGACTTATTCTAACTTGCATGCAATCGAAAGGAAAGAGTAAGGAAGAGATATTTTATCAATTTATGGAGCTTTCGTCTGAGTCTGGAACTTTGGGCTATGGGATTCTCTTGGTAATGAACAAGAGGGCGTTTGATCTCATAAACTTTGGATGATGACAATGGAAGCCACCATTTGCCAATCCTCCTTCTTGAAGAACCTGTAATTAAATGCTTCAATCTTGCACACAACTGTTAAAGGCCTTCCCTACACACATAGCTCACAAAGCATGTTAGATTTAACCTAAAATAAAACATGCATTTAGGAGTCTATGAAGTAAACAAAGGCAATAAGAGGAATCAACCTATATTATTCTTACCTAATTATATGACAGCATACCTATTAGGCTTTAACAATTGAGCATAAGATAAAAATATTAATCAATACATGCTACCTCATAAACCATTTGCATTTAGATAAAAGCCACCACACATGAATCCACACCAAGATTGCTCCAAAGACTTTTATTCCAATGCTTGCAAAGTATTACAATAGCTTCTTCACCCAAGACTGAACTAACTAAATGAGGAGGTTGAACCTCTCTTAAATAGGAGTGGAGGTGATGATTCCCAAGTGATGCATGCGCTTAGGGTTAGGTTTAGGGCTTAGGTATTCGTGGGGATGAGTGTAGTTGTGCATCAGATGAGGAGGAGATGCATGGGAGTGAAGAGTGGAAGGTGTATAGTTAAGTGGAAGCATAGGTAGGTGAAGGGGAGTGATGGCGAGTGGACTAGGAGAGAGTAGGCGTGAGGAGTGAGTGAACTAAGAAAGAGTAGGAGTGATGCGTGAGTTAAGTGGCGCGTGGGCCACATAGGAGATGTTAGAATATAAAGGATTGTGTGCTCGTTTTACCACGACGATACCCTCGTCTCCCAACCACAGGCCGAAGCCTCCCTCCGAGCACCTTGACCTTGACCGAGAAGAGAATTCTGGCTGCAATCTATAGCCAAGAGAGGCTAAATGCACCAAGCAAAAGAATAGAAACAAGACTGAACAGATGATCCCACCCAGAACTAGCACACCACTTTCCCCAGAGACCTGTGCACAAAACTGCCAACTGCAGTGAGCACAACTGGCTCTGCAATTCTGAGAGTGTGTAATAATGAAATTGGCACCCTGTATTTATAGTGGACTGGCCAGTCTAACTGGGGCCGACCTGACCAGTCTAACTGGGCCGACTTCTCTTTCTGGGCATCAATAAATTCAATATAAATATATTTGTTCAGCCGACAACCTGTCTAGGGTTTTCTTC
>ML824676.1:32712-43824 GCA_009831015.1 Picea engelmannii | reverse complement strand
GTCTTTTCTCTCTTCTGAGAAAGTCAATAGGTGCGCTAAGTTAGGGCGCATCTGGATCTCTTCTCCTTGAGCGAGATGCTCCATCACAAGGTGCCGGATCTGAGAATTAGGGTTTCTGCAACTGCTACTGCTAGTAACCCTAGTTGCAGTTCTTTGAAAGCTGCTCTTGCTAGTAACCCTAGCGGCAGTTCCTCAATGAGCTCAATACCTAGCGGTTATGTTTCCTTCCAGCGTTTTAGGCTGACTGAAGGGGGTGTGGGCCCATAAGCTGTTAGAATATAAAGGATTGTGTGCTCATTTTACCACGACGATACCCTCATCTCCCAACCACAGGCCGAAGCCTCCCTCCGAGCACCTTGACCTTGACTGAGAAGAGAATTCTGGCTGCAATCTATAGCCAAGAGAGGCTAAATGCACCAAGCAAAAGAATAGAAACAAGACTGAACAGATGATCCCACCCAGAACTAGCGCACCACTTTCCCCAGAGACCTGCGCACAAAACTGCCAACTGCAGTGCGCACAACTGGCTCTGCAATTCTGAGAGTGTGTAATAATGAAATTGGCGCCCTGTATTTATAGTGGACTGGCCAGTCTAACTGGGGCCGACTTGACGAGTCTAACTGGGCCGACTTCTCTTTCTGGGCATCAATAAATTCAATATAAATATATTTGTTCAGCTGACAACCTGTCTAGGGTTTTCTTCAATTCTTTGCTTCCTTCTGGAGGATTCTAATCTCGTCATAGGTCATCATAGAGGTCCATACCTCCTGAAGCTACCATAATATTAACAGGAGATGCGCTAGGGTTTAGGTAATGCACCACTTAGGATGGGAGTTGAGTTCCTTAGTTGGAGACTCCTCCCAACTCCATGTCATCTAATTAGGTCAACCTCCTCACTAGTTAACTCACCTTAGGCCTTTAGTTAACTAGGGACACAAAAAAAACATGTCTAAAACATGTTCCCCAGTTCTCCTAAAATTTAGGAGACTTAATTAATTACCCATTTTCCGTATTTTTCGAGTAATACTGACTTTTTTAGTGATAATAATCACTTTTTAGTCTCGAAAGATAGGAAATAGGGGTTTACATCATACTCTGGATTGGAAAACGACTGTAAATATGGCATCTGACAATGTTTGATGCCATATTTTTTACATTTATTGACTCATAATTAATAAATTCCATTTTTGTGGGAATTTAATTAATTCACTGAAAACTTAAAAAAAACCTATCAAACTTAGCCGCAATTTCCAAATGACTCAGACACTATGTTCTAGTATGAGCTTATATACATTATGACACTAGACATTGGATTTTCCATGCCAAGACCTGCTTGTCAACACATACTCTGGCTTTGGAGTAAGTCTTTTTCTGAGTGAAAAAACTTAGAAATTATTTAATCGCTCACTAAGGCAAGCAGAAAAAATAATTAACAAGTAGAAAAAAACACTATGAAGTATGTGCCCACTCCTAGATCAAGGGTGGCCAATAGCCTTTTACAATATCTCATACTTAGGACATTTATTACAATGGTGGAAATGCGAGAAAAAGGGGCCCTTTTAAGGCCCGCTGAATCACTGAAATCTGCATATATGAGCATTGCTTACTCATTCTCTAGCGGCTCTTCAGAAATCCAGCTTGTCCAAACTGGTGGATAACAAGAACCATCATAGCCCTTGCAGCTAAGATGAAATGGAAGTTACACCAAATGGACATGAAAACAGCTTTCTTAAATGGTGTCATTGAAGAGGAAGTGTATATAGAACAACCTCAAGGGATTGAGGTTGAAGATAGAAAGACTCATGTATGTAGATTGAAGAAGGCTCTATACGGATTGAAGCAAGCTCCTAGAACTTGGTATGGAAGAATTGACAGTTTCCTGACGAGCTTAGGCTTTACCTAGAGTAAAGTTGATTCTACCTGTACTTCAAGGTTATGAATGATGAGCCTCTGTCTCGTGTAAAGTTTGAGCACTTTCAAGTCAAGCTTGGTGTACTCCGAAAGGACCTCCCTCGAAAGGGGGAGTAGTGTTGATGCCAGCCTTGTGCTAAAGATTTCAAGCTTCGTGTTGATGTTGTTGAGATGTCAGCCTTGTGCTGAAGATTTCTAGCTTCATGCTGATGTTGTTGAGATGTCAGCCTCGTGCTGAATATTTCCAGATTCGTGCTGATGTTGTTGAGATTCCAGCTTCGTGCTGATGTTGTTGAGATGCCAGCTTCGTGCTGAAGATTTCCAGCTTAGTGTTGATGTTGATGAGATGCCCGCTTCGTGCTGAAGATTTCCAGCTTAGTGTTGATGTTGATGATGCTCCAGCCTTCGTGTTGTGATGTTGTCGCTGTTGTTGATGTTGTATCAGCCTCGTGTTGCTATTGATGATGATGATGTATTAGTGTTATACTAATCCATGTTGATGCAGATGATGAGGATGCCATTCCAGCTCCTTGCTATGGATGATGATATTGATGATGAGAAAAACTTTCGATGATTTATAGATATGCCAGTCAGTGTTCCAGATGTTGTTGATGTTGCTGCCCTCTCTCTCTCTTGATGATATTGTAGAATACCCTTCTTGTTAAGGCGGAGTGTTGAAATATTGTAACTACAAAGAGTATTTTATTTATTATTGAGTTATTATTCATCAAATCAACCCCTTTTGTGGATTGATCATGTCAGCCTTGTACTTGACCAAATCCCCTTTTGTGGATTGCTCAAACCCTAATTATTTTATGCAAATTAAGAAGTCGGCCCCTAGGCCTAATTAAAGTGGTTTTAACCACTAAGAAGAGAAGTTGGCCCTGCCCAGTGAAGAGACACCTTTCCAGCACCTACCAGCTAGTATAAATAAAGGAGGCTAGCGCCTCATTATATCACTCACCCATTCACTCATCAAGTGCGCAAGTTTGGCAGCTACTGTTGGGAGAAGAAGGAAGAGAGAGGCACATTGCTCAATGTTGGATATTCTCTAGTGTTTTGGTTTATTGTCTTCGCATTATATTGGCTATCTATATTTAGGATAAATGTTGTGTATCTTGTGATTGTGTTTCTCGCAGTGATCCTACCTATGATATTATTATCTAGTAAATTGAAAAGAAACCTAATAATAGCTCAAAACGTAACAGTAGGTACTCAAATCAAATGGCAGATGACCCCCTACACCCTTGGACCAAGTTTCAGCTCAATTGGACAAGTTTTGCTAGGTCATTGTCCATGAGGAGTCCAAGTCAGTCAAAAGTCAGCATTTAATTGGCTAATGTAAAAAAGCCAAATTTTGTAAAAATGACTAAAATCATGAGAAAGTGGGAAAATGATTCCTAATGTATTTCCTGTTATCCCCGCTTTTTAGGGATAACTAGGAGATCATGTCTCGAGGCCCACAGGTCCTAGACATGGAGTACCGAGAGCAAAATTGACCTGAGCATGGCCCTGGAGGGCCTGCCTTTTCTTCATTCATCATCTTTTGTCTTGTCAGCAGCAGCAGAATCCATCACCATCGGCTTGATCCTGTATCAGAAAAGGTTCTTACTCCATGAGGTAATTGGTCCAGGTATCATGGTATGTGTCACTTTTGATCATTGAAACCTTTAAATATATGCATCTGATTCCTTTTATCTCTAACAACTGCTTGGATCTTACATTAGCCCACTTGACCATGCTTGGGGAAACTAACAAGGTGCCCTAGCAAGCCTGTGCCCATAGGTCTTGGTTTGCCACTGGGGGAATTTCTTAAAAGCCATCGTCCGCTCCCATCATAGCACCACTGTTTCATCTTATCTCCCGCTCATTTATCCCATTCCCCTTCTCCAGGCATTGGGTTGACCTATTTGCAGGATTGCACCTTATCTCGTGGAAAGAAGGGACTAAAGGGCCAGAGGGTAAAAGCAGTTGGTAAAAGACAAAAGCCTAGAAATAAAACCTCGAGATGCTTCGCTCAGGGATCCCCGAGAAGGCAGTAAAAAGCCTCTAAGCAAGAAACAAGAGGGACACGGAAAATAACAAAACAAGACCTAATCAGGCGATAGAGGGTCTCATCACGAGCCAGCCTATTAGGTCCATGGGTACCTAACAGTAGGACATTGCCACCATCTGGTTACCACGCCAGGGAAGTGACCTGTGGTTGAATGGCCAAGGGAAAGGGGGTCTCATCATGAGCCATCTTTCTCATTTCTGCGAAAGTACTTATGGGTAACGTTGTCAGCTCTGGTCACCATGCCAAGGCAGTGTCCCCTGGTTAGTTCTTGAACAAAAAATAAAATAAAAGAAGAATAAAAGAATAAAGGCAAGAATGGGTTTGGAAAAAATGCATCCATGACAGGTACAGCTCGCCCTCTACAAAGGCACCCACAGGTAACACTTATGCATCCTTGGCCCTCACTACACCCACATGCCTGGACATCCCCTGACCACACCACCTCACTTACATGGCTTGGATGGGATCTTTCTGGGAAACTTTCATTTTCTTGTGGACACTAGCCCAATAGGATGCCTTGACCTTTTCTCCAACCTTGTATTGTGGTTTTTTGTAATGTCTTTGAGCTAGTGACTGAAGTATTAGGGGTTTTATGCATATGTTTAATAATATTGATGATGAGATGTGATTGACATTGCTATGATCCCTGTGACTAATGAGCCCATGGAGGGTGTAGCTTTTGATGTGCAAGACAATGCCCGACGGACAGGTACCACTATGACCGGTACACATGGGGAGATGACCAGTTCGAACCTCCATGGGGCTGAAGAGCCCACCAGATGGATGATGAGACCCCATCAAGGGGCACAGACAGGACAGAGTTTGATCAAGGGTTTTACACCTGAGAGGAAGAGGATGTTCCACCAGAGACACTCCGGTAGAATTAGGCCTAGGGGGAATCACCCCTTTTCAGTGGAACGCTAGCCTTGGAAGGCTTAGGACGTCCCCATCTTCACCATGACGTCATCCAGCTTCATGGACGCTTTTGGAGGCAGACTGGGCAGCAGTGGCACGTGTGGCATTTTGGAGAAGTCGTTGGGGGGCTAACGTTTTGCTCCTGGATGTCTCACTTGCCCTAGAAAGGGCTAGCGCCTCCCTTGAAGGGGCTTTTACTCTCTTTGCAGCTCAATTAGGGTTTTAATTTGACAATTTAATGTAAAAACAGTATTATTTTGGTATTATGGCCTTGTCGGCCTTTTTATGACCTAAAAGGTAAAATTAGGTCATCGATACACTATATATTGAGGGTTTTGACTCTCATTTTATCATCAATTTTCACTCACTCATAGGTAGGTCTGAAATTTGCGCCCTATTTGGGTTATTGGTTGATTTGAGGAAGGCGCACTTGTTGAAGGAAGAGATTTTTGGCATTCTATGGTGTTTTTCTTGAAGGAAGGTGTTACAACTAGGGTTTGCATGATTATTTCTTGATGAATTGTAAGTATTTTTYTGCAAAACTTCTTGATTGAATGGTTGTAGTCTTATTTCTTGCATGTATTTATAATTTGTTGAATAAAAACCCTAGGTGACAAGCACACAAGTAGGTCCTTGTCTCATGTCCCCTGATAGAAAAACTTTTAGCCATTGAAGAAGAAGAAGAGAGCCTAGCCATAGCTTCACTCCTTTTTCTTCTTCCCTTTAGCTAGCCGTACCTTTTTGACTTCAAGAGGAAGAGGACATCCCAGGCCTAGGTTATCTACACCTAGGGTCGTTTTCTTTTAGGGTTTGATGACAGAGCCTTGCCTTAGCAACACTCTCCCTCTTTGAACCCTCTTGTCTTGACTTTGTGTTTCATTTGAGCTAGCTGTCTGCCGAGAAGGAGGAGAGAGCACGAGGCCTTGCTTTAGCAACACCGGAGTGAGCCTCTCTCCCCTAGGGTTACGATTTTGAAGCCCTGCTTTAGCAGCACTTCAAAGCTTATGATTGCTTATCGCTCTAGTCCTTTAAGTCTCATCCCCTTCAACTCTTGTGTCCTTCATAATTGACTCCATTTAACCCTAAGGCACTGATCTCAATCCTCAAACGTTGAAGTAGAATTGAATCCAAACACTCTCAAACCTTTTTGAATTGAAACCCTAACTACACTAACCCTAGCCTAGACTAACCTACTAACCCTAAGTTGTTGACATCATCATTGAATATCTCATCTTTATTGCAGCAACGTTTTGTCTTTTGAGTAATTGAATGGTAGTTGAAGGCATTAATTGAGTTAAGAAGTTATTTGTTACATTGAATGTCGTATCATTCGAGTATTTATTGATGAAGTAACATTACTGCCATTGCTATTTTGTAAACATTGACTTCGTCAACATTTACTTTCAAATTGCTCATATTGAATATCAGATAGTCTTTAATGTATATGAAGTACTAACCAAAGCCTGCATATATCAAGTTTGTTGTTGCTTTGTTCTCGGGCAGGGATCCTACTTGGTTGTCTTTATTGGCTATAAGCCGGACTATCTGCTTTGGTGGTGATCTATGAAGGGGGAAACTTGTCATTATCTGTTTATCCTTTGAAGCCTCTTCAAAACCTCAGGTCACCGGGGACGTCTACCCTGGGCCTAGCCTCCCTAAAGAGAAAGAACCTACCCATCGTGGTGACATTGAGTGGGATAGGTTCCTATTACGCCAGTTTGGCCCTCTACCTCATAGCCTTTACTCCTAGCTACAAACTGTGCAATAACATTTTGGCGCTGTTGTCGGGGAACACCGAGTCAATTCTCCTCAGACGACAGATCTTTTCCATAAGCCTTGCCTCAAAGACTATTTTCTTACAAGCTTACCTGGCGACTCCACTAGGGTGTTTTCCCTTTTCTTTGATGATTTCAAGCAAATCATCTGGCGACTCCACAAATAGCTAATGACGACCCGTAGTGGGCGTCAATATATACTTTCATCTACTACTATGACCTCCACAAATCCTTTCACCCCTGTAAGTTCTCCCAAATGGTCTCATAAAGAACTCTTTGGCCCTTTAAGCTTACCTAACACCCAAGGGGGGTTACACGATCTACCCAAGAAGGTCGAGTCCTGGATGCCTGAGTTTTCAGGGGAAGATGCATCCTACGGCAACTCTCATTGGATCGACTTCTGTGATGCATTCCAGTTTCACCAATCCGGACAAGAACACCCCGAAGTCTTTTTAAGGCTCTTTGTGAGCTCACTCACCGAAAGTGCCAGAAGATGGATTAACAAACTCCTGAAAGGAAGCATCAAAACCCCTGAAGATCTAGAACAAGCCTTCAAGAAAGATTTATGTCAAAAAGAAAGCATGGATTCCCTTTACTCGCAATACACTGATATTTGCAAAGCCTCTAGCGAGGGCATTAGGGATTTCAATGATAGGTTCAACCTTCTACTCAAGAAGATCAGGCCTAGTTTCTTAGAAGAAGCTGTCCTCCAACACTACTTGAACTCGTTGGAAGGAGTTTTGTAGTTTACTCTCAAAGATCGGTCACCCTCGACTCTAGAAGAAGCACAAGATTTTGCTTTCCAGATTGAGAAGAACCTTGAGTTCGAAGACTACATCCATCAAGTCAATCTCTCGCGCAATAATGACCCTAGGGAATCTAGTGACGAGGATATCACTGAAGCTGAACCTAAGTTCCCGAAAATGCTTGAGGTAAAACTCATGCCTCCCTAAAGGAAATGGAACACAGCTTTCCCAAACACCCACAATGTTCTAAACATCTCAAGACAACATGAACCATCCGAGGATTTGGGCATGGCCACTCATAAAAAACCTAACTTTGAAGATTCCTTGTTTGTCTTGAACACACCGATGTTAGAAAATCAAGATATGAGTGAACTCGGATTTGAGTATTTTGACCAAACCAATAGGGATCCGGAAACCAGGTCTGAAGACCCCGAGTGCATAATGGAACCAACTTAGACGCTAGTATGTCCTATATCTTGCAAAGGGTTAAAAGAATTCACGAAATCGTTCATTTTTTGCCAAAGCAAGACCCGGATGACCAATTATCTTTTGAGGGGACTCCCACACTATTACAAACCGATCAGTTTGAGCAAGATGAGCAAACACCCTCTTTATCATTAATAGATGATCTCGGACCTAATGATTACAAATCGATGGATCATACTTGTTTCAAGATTGCCCCACTTTTCCCTTGACAGGAGAAGACACAGATTGGGGTGATTATCCCAACGATGCCTCTAATACCTCTGAAGATTCGGATGAAGATGGCTATCCAGTACAGAGAGTAATTAATATCGCTAAATGGAACGAAGATGTTTTCAAAGACATAGAAGTTCCAAGCACCGTCATTGTGGATGAAAACCCTTGGTGTTTTCAATGCAGTGAAGCACATTGGGAACATGAGTGTCCTTACAGTAATGGTGACCATCAACAATTAAACAATATAAACCACATCATAGAAGGCCCTCAAATAAATATCACCGCTGAAGAGCATCAAGAGGCCATAAAAGAAGCAGCTAGGTTAGCCAGAATGGCGGTAATAAACAAACTAGACCAGGAATCAAAAGAAAAGCTAAAGAAACAAGAGTTCCAGGTGTATAGAAGAAAGAAGTTGAACCAACCCGCCGCTGACCAAACAAAAAACCCACCTTTGGATGTAATATTTCCTAAAACATCCAAGACTGAAAGGGTTAACCTGAACTTTGACCTTGAAGGGGCATTATCCAAGATGTTTGTAACCATCCCTTTGAGAGAAGTCATCAAGGTACCATCTATCAAAGAGCAATTTGACAACTTTTTCCAAGCATCAGATGGACCATTGAAAGATGGAACTATTGATCGTATCCAGAATGTACCTGTGACTACAACTTATGTGCAAGAGCCCAGTGATTCCATCAAAGATGACAAAGCACGTGACAAAACCAAACAAACTCCTCATAAATATTCTCCAGAAGATATGCCTTTTGCAAAGGAGGAAAATTCTAATCAGATTAAATGGATCAAGAAAGAGAAATACCAACAACTCCTAGACAAGTTCAAAGGTCAGGAATCCGAGACTGCGAAAATACTAAAGAAGGTGGAAGATGATGTACAAATCTGTCCTTCGCAGCAGGAAATCTTTATAGCAAAATCCCACCCACCTCCCTCCACACAATACACCAGGGTTGTTCAAGGAACGACCAATTTCAAAGTCAGAGAGTACAAGGAGGGGGACGTGGTATGTGTTATCCCCGCTTTTTAGGGATAACTAGGAGATCATGTCTCGAGGCCCACAGGTCATAGACATGGAGTACCGAGAGCAGGATTGACCTGAGCATGGCCTTGGAGGGCCCATCCTTTTCTTCTTCCATCAGCTTTATCTTGTCAGTAGCAGCAGCATCCATCACCATCGTCTTGGTCTTGTATCAGAAAAGGTTCTTGCTCCATGAGGTAATTGGTCCAGGTATCATGGTATGTGTCACGTTTGATCATTAAAACCTTTAAATATATGCACCTGATTCCTTTTATCTCTAACAACTGCTTGGATCTTACATTTGCCCACTTCACCATGCTTGGGGCAATTGATAGGGTGCCCTAGCAAGCCTGTGCCCATAGGTTTTGGTTTGCCACTAGGGAATTTCTGAAAAGCCATCGTCCGCTCCCATCATAGCACCACTGTTTCGTCTTATCTCCCGCTCATTTATCCCATTCCCCTTGTCCGGGCATTGGGTTGACCTATTTGCAGAGTTGCATCTTATCTCGTGGGAAGAAGGGGCTAAAGGCCCAGAAGGTAAAAGCAGTTGGTAAAAGACAAAAGCCTAGAAATAAAACCTCGAGATGCTTCGCCCAGGGATCCCCGAGAAGGCAGTAAAAAGCCTCTCAGCAAGAAACAAGAGGGACCCGAAAAATAACAAAACAAGACCTAGTCAAAGGATAGGGGGTCTCATCACGAGCTAGCCTATTAGGTCCATGGGTACCTAACAGTATGACATTGCCACCATCTGGTTACCACCACAGGGCAATGACCTTTGGTTGCATGGCCAAGGGAAAGGGGGTCTCATCACGAGCCAGCCTTCTCACCTCTGTGAAAGTACTTGTGGGTAACACTGTCAGCTCTAGTCACCATGCCAAGGCAGTGTCCTCTGGTTAGCCCTTGAATAAAAAAGAAAAAGAAGAAGAAAAAGCAAATAAAAGAATAAAGCAAGAAAAATAATAAAGGCAAGAACGGGCTTGGAAAAAATGCATCCATGACAGGTACAGCTCGCCTTCTACAAAGGCACCCACAGATAACATTATGCATCCTTGGCCCACACTGCACCCACATGTCTGGACATCCCCTAGCCACATCACCTCACTTACATGGCTTGGATGAAATCTTCCTAGAAACTTTCCTTTTCTTGTGGACACTAACCCAATAGGACGTTTTGTCTTTTTCTCCAATCTTGTATTGCAGGCTTTTGTAATGTCTTTGAGCTATTGAATGATGTATTAGGGTTTTATGCATATCTTTAATAATATTGATGATGAGATGTGATTAACATTGCTATGATCCCGGTAACTGATGAGCCCATGGAGGGCGTAGCTTTTGATGTGCAGGACCATGCTCGACGGACAGGTACCATTTGGACCGGTACACATGGAGAGATGACCAGTTCAGACCTTCATGGGGCTGAAGAGCCCACCAGATGGATTCTAAGACCCCATCAGGCGGTAGAGACAAGATGGAGATGGATCAGGGCTTTTGCACCGAAGAGAAAGAGGACGTTCTACCAGAGACACTCCGGCAGGACTAGACCTGGGGGGAATGACCCCTTTTCAGTGGAACGCCAGCCTTGGAAGGCTTCGGACGTCTCCATCTTCACCATGACGTCATCCAGCTACATGGATGTTTTTCGAGGCAGACTGGGCAACAGTGGCACATGTGGCATGTTGGAGAGGCCCCTGGGGGGCTAACGTTTTGCTCCTGGATGCCTCATTTGCCCTAGAAGGGGCTAGCGCCTCCCTTGAAGGGGCTTTTACTCTCGTTGTAGCTCAATTTGGGTTTTAATTTGACAATTTAATGTAAAAACAGTATTATTTTGGTATTTTGGCCTTGTTGGCCTTTTTATGACCTAAAAAGTAAAATTAGGTCATTGATACACTATATATTGAGGGTTTTGACTCTCATTTTATCATCATCTTTCACTCACCACTTGGTGAGGTCTGAAATTTGCGCCCCATTTGGGTTATT
>ML824675.1:81248-116725 GCA_009831015.1 Picea engelmannii | reverse complement strand
TCTTGGGCCAAGGCTGCAGTGGTTGCAGTGTCCTTCTATTCACCTCTTGAACATATTGTTAAGATGATGAATTTTGTAGTATGAGAGATTACCTTGTGGAACTGTTTTGGTGGGATAGTAGTGAGAACTACTTCTAGTATTCTATAGAGATGACCCCCAAGAGTAACAATGACACTACGGGGTCGAGACTCATAAATAACATGGCGCTTCCACTTATATGGTTGGACCAAAAGAACATCATAGGAATCCAACGGAGAAACATCACATAATACCTCATCCTTCAAGGGATGGATGTCGTATGAAAATCAACACTGCTGGATAACACAGAGATCTCGTCCTTGGCGAAGCCACCTTATATTGTATGGTTGCGGGTGTGGTGTTGTCGAGAATCCCAATTGTTTGAATACCTCTACTAAGATGAGGTTATTTTGGCTTCTTATATCCACAAAAAAATGCAGTGGGGTCCCTTCACCCACATCTGTGAATGAAAAAGGTGTTTCCCCTCTTTAGGATCTACTAGTTCTTCTGGTTGAACTGTTACGATCATGAAAGTAGCAGTGGGGTCTATCTCAATGATCTGTATTCTCCCACTATTTTCTAAATTAAATTCTAAATCAAGTTTCAACTCCTTTTCTTTGATCTCGACCACCAATAATTTTTTTGAGTGACATTCATTAGTGTTGTGCCAGGGGATTTTGTGGAAATCACTCCACTTTCCATTGTCCTTCTTTGTCTTTCCATTACCCTTCTTTTCCTATGGCTTGGATTGGTTTTCTGGAGGCTGGTTATTAGGGTCTTCTTTACCATACTTTTGTTGTTGTGGATTTTCATACCCAAACTCTCATTTGTTCTGGTGCCTAAATTTCTGCTCGATTTTGACAACATATCAATAGGAAGCTCCCGGTGATGAGATGTCTAAGAAATTCATTTTGGTTTGGATGTACCTATGTAGAACCCCATGGTATTTCAGAACCAAATGTCACTCGGAGTCTTTGATACCCAGCTTGGTGCGCAAGGTATGGAAATTATTTGTGAACTCTGACACTTTTTGGCCCCTCTCTTGCCGCAGTGTGGTCCATCTCATGTATTGGTCGTCATAGTTACCAACAGGGTAATATTGTTCCTTGACTGCATCCAAAAAAAATCCCAAGTGGGATCGACCCCATATATTCCAGACTCCTTTGTGGAAATTTGATCCCAGTAAGTTTCCCACCAATGTTTGACATGGGGAAGAGACTTAAGGAGTGCGAAGGTGATATTTTCCTGTTAGAAAAATTGTAAACAAATAAATAACCTTCTAGTAGATTTAACCATTTTTCTAGGGCATCCGCACTGATTTGACCTTCAAATATAGGAATATAAAAATTAGCGTGTACCTTGAAAGGAGAGATTCTTCCAAATTGGTCGCTTGATGAAGACTCGCCTACTATTATCAACAGGCGTTGAAGGATGTGGGAAAAATTCTCCATCATTTTATCCCTCTGTCACGTGAGAGCTTGCTCAAGCAACACATTAATAGAATCTTCTACTATGTCGTCTTTCTTTTCTTATGCCATGAAGGGTTTCTTGGGAGTGCGAGAGAGATTTTCCTCAAAAGAGACAAGATGAAGACCCAACTTTCTCTACTTAGACCTCATCAAGGACATGCACTGAAAAATGATCAAGAGCAACCTGCTCTAATACCACTGATCTGGGTTATTTTCGGCACGAAATCAGAGCGAAGATATAATAAATAAATGTACATAAATATATCAGATATCCAGTAATATAAAAAATATATATCAGAGATATAACCATAAACACAAAGATACAATAATACACAATTTCTATTAATGAGTGAAATGTACAAAACTGCTAAAATACAGAGTGAAAGACTCGTTAAAATGGTGGCAGCTTATCTCTGAGAAGAGATGTGACGGCTATGCTCATTCACAAGAAGATTATTGTTACAATGAGGCTCCAAAGGCATTTTTAACATAAAATAAATCCAAAACCCTAACCTGGGAAGATGGAAAGTCAACAATTGTGTGGACCCCGTTTTGGGTAGTTTGGTGTATCAACTTCCTCAGGGAGTAACTTTGGCATACGATCTTTGTTTTGGGTGAACGATAGCTCGTTGGAAAGGTATCGACGAGGATATTCATTTTGGGGACTCAATCAAAGCCTTTTATTATCTTTAAGGTGTCTAATCATGAAAAAACATCATTTAGGCCCTCAAAATGGTCCCAGAAGTTTGGGACCCGAAAAACTGCTAAAAATAGTAAATTGTCAACAAATTGTTTTGAGCAAGTTGGAATAGGTGGGTGGCCACCGATATCCACCTGGATAAAAAAGAAATATCTCTTTTCGGTGGTAACCTCGATTTTTATTTAAAGATGTCTTCAAATTCTTTCAGTACTATGGAGTCTTCAACATTTGACACTTTATCCTTAGGTGTCTCTTTCATGTGTGTTGCAAATACTTGGTATCCTTTCCTATAGATTTTCTTAAATTTCAAGGTTGGAACTTCTCTGATAGTTATATCTCTTGGAATTCCTTGAACTGTTATTAAGTTTCCTTCCTCATCCAAGCAAGTAAATGCCTTATTGTAACTATCTAGAACGACATGATGTTGTTCCAACCAATCCATACCGATGAGAAAACCATAAGAACCCAAAGGTATAGTATTCAAATATTCTTTTGTGCTTGACCTATTCATATCCATTGGACATGCCTTAACCATCTCATTAATTTTCCTTTTTTCTATTGTAGCTAGATGCACCGACCAAGGTTTTCCAAGCTTGCTTCTTGGCAATTGGAATCTTTCCACCATCTTAGGATCTAGATAACTATGACTAGATCATGAATCAATTAAAATATCAATGGGTTGGTTATTAATTTTACCTTCCACTTCAATCATGTGCAACTGAAACTCATATTGCTTGTTATCCAGTGATGCGTAGATCCTTGGTACATTTCTGCCCACGTCTTCAACTGTCGTAGCTTTTGTGCATTATGAACAGTCCTCACTTTTTCACCTATGTGAGGGAAATCTTTGTACATGTGGTCTTCCCCACAACCCTAACATTGAATAGGTGGTTGCCTTGGTATTTTCCCCATTGCCTCTGTCATTCTGGGTTCTTGGGAGTTATCTATCCTTGAGAAGTATTTCTGAAAATTCGTGGCTTAGCCCCCTTCTTCCTCTGTTCTATCTTGCTTTTTTTCTGGTCTTCCCAAGCCTTTTGGAAAGTCAATTTTCCCTTTTGTTGATCATATAGACATTTATCTCGCCTTATGGTTTCCTCTAATGTTTTGGAGTCATCATATTTTATCTTGTCACTAATAAATGATGGCAGCCCACTCAAGTACCTCTGGATTTTAACTTGCTCATGCTTGATGAATGCAACTTATTCCAGTGACTCTAAGAATCTTCTTTCATACTCGTCTATTGTCATACTCTCAAACTTGAGTTCAAAGAACTCCTTCATTTTCTTGTCATAGTATCACTTGGTTAAGTATTTATTTTGAACATACCCTTTAAACCCTCTCCAAGTAACCTTCTTATCATCAATGTATTGCACTTGCATGAACTGATCCCACCACATTGATGTTTTTCCATTTAGCTGATAGATGGAAATTCTCGCTTCTGCATGCATAGAGTAAGTATGTAGCTGGAAGTACTTCCTCATGCCCAACAGCCAACTCTTCACATATTCATTCTTATTGTGCTCACCATCAACGGTAGGAGGCTTGATCTTATTCATTTATTACTGTAGCTCATCCACCCATTCCTTCTCTTATTCTTTCTGAAAGGATATGGACTTGAGCTACTGCACACTTTCCTAAATGAATTCTTTGGTGAGTGATGGTGATGCATATCAACACTTCTTGTTTTTATTTTCTCATCATGAGACCTGCGACTTCTTAACTTGCTTGAATCTGTCTCCCTATCCATTTTCTTTTCTATTTTTTCCAAGCTTTGCATCAACTTGATATTTAATCCATCTTGCTTCTCCTTGGATTTAATAAGCCTCTCATTATCATCTTTATAGCTTTGGAAATCTTTTTGCAGTCCCTTTATGGTTTCTACCAAGTTTATGTGCTTCTCATTTCCTTCTCTATGCTCATTGGATTTTGTACTATCAATATCCATACTGATATACAAAACCCCAAATTCATCATCATAGTTGTAATTTCTCTATGCATCCTTCATGCTTTTGTCCTGATCTAATTGTTGTTAATTATGAAAAATGTGAAGACAATAATATTTGTTAGACAAATTCATGTGACAACTTCATGAAAACTCTGCACAATTTTGTCAGAGTCCTTTCTTCTGATTTCTATGATGATTTTAACATCCCAATTCAAAATTTTTAAGTGAATAATTGGAATCCTTTGTCCAAAACTTTCCCATCGACCACTTCCTTGCACCATTTTGAGTTTTGCGCATTAAATTATGGTCATTTGGAATTCACCCAAATACTCTTTTACTCTATCTTTTTTCTTTCTAAAGCCCATGTGCGCACTGGTATTCAAGACATACCAATGCGCGATGTCAATATTTAACATATACATAGTGTATTAGTATTATGCATGCACCACTAGTTTTTCTCTGTGCAACTCCAAATTTTAGTTCACACACCCGTGCACCATTTTTTTCTGCTCATTCTCAATGTTACACTCTGCATTATCAAATTTTAGTGTGCACACGTGCACATTCTTATTTTATGTTCACCATGGCTGCGATGTAATTCCAAATTCAACCACTTACCAGTCTGATTTTTTACCTTAAGTAGATACTTGGCCCATGTAGGCTCAGTTTTGAAACTAGAGCTCTGATACCAATCTGTAACGTTCCCCATTACTAGCACTAACAAAAAGATATGATACCAATCTGTAACATTCCCTGCTACTAGCACTAACAAAAATCTTTGATACCATTATGTAACATCCCTAGCTTATTATTGAGCAATTCTACTCCAAAAATATAGTGTGCAAATTCTACACTATAACGTTAATCTACGCAAAATCATGTGAGGTGACACGCATGATCCCAAGCTGGATCGTACAAAAAACATTTCCTCTTCATACACTAGATACAAAAGTGGAATTAACACATAATACATCTGTGTGCACAATCATTCATAACACACAAGTATAATGTGCGTGTAACCACTCTGAACACATGATTACTACTGTGTTCACAACCACTCTGGTGCCGCATGTCGATTCAGTTCTTTTGGTGCGTGGGGATCTGCTTCCTCGTGCACACAATGATTCCAACTTCTTGCGCGCACATATTATTTCCCTGCGCGCACGAAAATTCTAGCCATTCCTCGGAAACTCATGACCATTATTACAAACTTAACTAAGAGGAAAACTCAATAAATTTCATACTCAGCATGTGCGACAATAATTACTAAATACAACATCATGCTTACATGTACAAACATCATCATACAAAATAATGGAAATTGATCATATGCAACATCATACAAAAAATAAACCCATATCAGACATAGGTAAATAAGCACAAAATAAATTAGACAAGCACATAAAGGACACTTATTTTTTTATTGAGTCACCAATTGCACGTAGAGCTCAGACGTTCCTCCAAACCATAGACTATGTTTCTCATATACTTTCAGCAACAGGTCACCCCTGAGCCAGGGCTTAAACTCCACTAGGGAAAATGATTCATAATGCCAAGATAAGGTCTAATAATCAATATAATTGTTTAATCCAAGGTGCTCAACTATTGCAACTAGCCTACACTCTCTCATTCTCAACATGCCTATCCCACCCCATGAAGTGTTCCCCTTCTCTGCTCAAGAGTCCCTTGGCTTTCCCACTTTCCTTCCATGGCTTTAACAACATGCCTAACATGAAGTCTCTGAGCCCTGTAACTAATGCCCATTGCATCAGAGAACAATTCCTAGAAAATCCCACACCTGGAGAGAATGCTCACGGGATTGACAACCAACCTCTTCGACAACAAACCTCTCACTTGGAGAGAATGCTCATGGGCCTGAAAACCTGCCTCTTCGAAAAAAAATACTTTGGTTACTAGATGAAACCCATTTCCAAGATTTTATATGTAGGTAAGGTAATGGTTGTTTCACTTTTCAGATGGTTTGACCCTTCCAGAAAAACGAGTTCTCTCCTAAAATACACTAATGTTCAACCATATATTTGCATGTTCATAATTGGATACTTGTCACCTTTGAAAATAGCTTTAGCCACTTGGTGACTTGTTCCCATCCCACAAGAACTTAGGATAAATAAGTATCCATAAATTATACTTTTCGGAAATATTAATAAAATATTCCCTTGGACTTAAGCCCCCCTTTTCCATTTTCGGTGGAGTTTACCCCTTCTCCATTTTCGTTGGAGTTTAGCTCTCTGTCTCATTTTGTCTGATTAGTCTACATGCAGTGATGCAATTTTATTAATAATTTGAGTGTGAATACATTTTACATGATAGGCACATTGGCTTGTTTCCATCCCATCTCACCAACCCAATAACCACACAGGCTCTTTAGCCCCTAATACATACATACATACATACATACATACATAGATACTTGGTTCGATTTTCACTTCAAGGTAATCCTTGCACACTTACTCAAGTGTGTGCAACACTATGGAAGGTGTACACCCTTCCCTTGACACACAATCCACGCACACTTACTCAGGAGCGCACAACACTATGGAATGCACATGCTCTTTCTTTGGAAACAATCACCGCGCAGTACTTAGGTGCGCACAAAATTGAATCAACATTTGGTGCCAATGGCTCACCAACCTAAATGTACATTTTCATTTTCATTTACAGTTAGGGTTTGAATTAGGGACAATACAAGATTACTTCTCACCTCACTTGAGATCAATGGCTATTATTTAAATCACTAATGTTAATTAAAGGATTTCTTTAAATAAAATCCAACTCACTAATAAAAGAACTTTACTTTAATAATTCATTTAATTAAAATAATGTTTCAAGGTAGAAGGCTTTGGATGACTTCCACGCGTCTAGACACTTATATATGTGCACAAGTACTTGTGTGATGTTGCAAACATCAAAAGGTGCTATAGGTATTGAGGGAGCATTAGTTGTATTTTAAGCTAAGCAAGTGTTCATTTTATCAAAAGAAGATCAATTATTTAGGCCATATTATTTCAAAGGAAGGGATAGCAATGAACCCTAAGAAGATAGAAGCCATTAGAGGATGGACATCACCAAATAATGAATTAGAGGTGAGATCATTCATGGGACTTGCAGGTTATTACAGGATGTTTATTAAAGCCTTTGCAAAGATTGCACACCCAATTAATTCTTTGCAAAAGAAGAGTGTGAAGTTCGAATGGACTTCTGAATGTGAAGAAATTTTTTCTTCATTTGAAGAATTTTCTGACAAGTGCACCAATATTAAAGATTGTTGATCTAGAAGAGAATTTCATTGTGTGCATTGATCCATGCAAGGAAGGACTTGGTGGAGTCTTTACACAAAATGGGCATGTGGTATGCTATGAGTTAAGGAAGTTGAAAGAACATGAGATGAACTATTCCACACATGACTTAGATTTGGTAACCATAGTTCAAGCCTTTAGGATGTGGAGGCATTATCTCATGGGAAAAAAGTTTTAGCCGAGGATCGACCATAGCGGTCTGAAGTATTCGTTTGGACAACCAACATTGAATGCCAAACACATTATATGGCTTGAATACCTTAATAAATATGACTTCGATATAAAAAATATCAAAGGAAAGTAAAATAAAGTGATTGATGCACTCAACATGAGAGTGCATGAGATGCATGGTACAACCATTAGCATATACATGTCTGATTTAAAAGATGGAATTTTGGAAGCTGCAAATTCAGATCAACACTATTTGCAAGTAAAAGAATTATTGCAACAAGGTAATTTACAACCAATATATAAATATTATGAGCTGAAAGATGATGGATTTCTCATGTATAGGGGCAAGGTATATATGCCTAAATCTCAAGAGTTGAAAATTTTAGTGCTGAGAGAAATGCACAATGAACCCTATGCTAGGCATCTAGGGTACCAAAAGACCATTGCAATTGTAATGGGCCAATACTTTTGGCCAAGAATGAAGAAAGAAGTGGTTTATTATATAGCTAGATGTCTAGAATGTCAAAATTTAAAGGCTGAGCATAAACATCTAGCTGGATTTCTACAATGATTTCCCTTTCCCGAGTGGAAATGGAAAGTTGTCATTATTGATTTTATTACTAAATTTCTCAATATTGTAAAGTAGCATGATTCCATCATGGTAGTGGTGGATAAATTAACAAAGACTACACATTTTATTCCAATGAAGCTAACACACAAGGAAACCAACATTGTAGATATTTACATGAGGGAAATTGCTAGGCTACATGGTGTGCCTAAGGAAATTCTTTTCGACAAAGATATCGAGTTCACGTCAAATTTATGGAAAGGATTATTCAAAGGATTTAGGAAAAATTTAAATTTAGTACAACATATCACAAAAGTTAGATGGGCAGATAGAGAGGATCAATCGAATGATTGAAGATACGTTGAGGTTGTATGTTATGGACAAACCTTCCAAGTGGGAAGAGTATCTACATTTAGTTGAATTTGCTTATAATAATGGATATCAAATACATTTAAAGATGAGCCCATTTGAAGCATTGTATGGAAATAGGTGTAACACACTTGTGAGTTGGGATAACCTAGCTGATAGAGCCATCATTGGGCCAAAGTTGCTCAAGGAAATGGAAGAGAAGATGGTGAAAATAAAACATAATTTAAAGGTTGTACAAGACAGATAGAAAAGTTATGCGAACAAAAGAAGAACACACAAAGAATTCATAGTGGGCGAGCATGTCTTCTTGAAATTGAAGGTTAAAAAGAGTTCACTGAAATATGGAAGCTTCCCAAAAATGGCAGCAAGATATGGTGGAATGCTTGAAATCTCAAAGAGGATTGGTCTTGTTGCATACATACTTGGACTTCCTGCATCCATATGCACTCATAATGTGTTTCATGTGTCTTTGCTTAAAAATTATGTGTCTAATAATAACTACGTAATTGATTGAACTATGATCCAGGTGAAGCACGAGGGCGACTTTCAGGTCCATTTGGTGTGCATATTGGACAGGGAGGTCAAAGTCCTTATGAACCAATCCATTGACTTGGTAAAGGTCCAATGGGCATGCTACGATCTTGACGATGCTATGTGGGAGCATGAGGATGCCATGTGTGAAGAGTATCTGCATCGTTTTGAATCATTTTTAGGATTCTGAATTGTACATTTGTATATATTGCACTGAGGACAATACATAAATAAAGGGGAGGGGAGGGGAATGTAATACTTGTAGGTTGTAAATGTATATATGTACATATATTTTTTTAGGTTGGTAAGCTATGATGTTTTGGGATGGAATGCCTATGTATATATATTTTGGGTCAAAGTGTCTGTGTGGTACTAGGCCAGAGAGCCTTTATGCTGAAAGGATAGTTAGGCTAGCTTTGTAAATTGTGATCATACTCATATACATTAATTAAATACATCACTATTGTAGATCAAGTCAGACAAAAGAGTACGGGGGGATAGGAATCCACGAAAGGGAAATGGGGCTAAGAGCATAGGAAAGGGGCTTAATCCAATGAGGGCTAATTCAAATATTAAATTGATCTTAAGTCGTAGACTAAGTTCTCAATCCATGATTTTATCCTAAATTCCAAAGTGATGGCATGAATTTTTCAAGTGGTGGGAAGTAGTTCTTGGAGTGCCACTTGTAAAAAGGGGAACATGCATATATAAACTTTGGACTTGGTGGAAAATTCTCATTCTTCCCATTCTTTCTAGGGGATGTTGGGTGTGATTTGAGGAGCAATTATAACCTTATTTCCTTATGAACCCTGAGAATCCTAGGTGGATTTGGGTGAACAATTCTCCTTGGGTGTCCTCCAAAAAGGCTAGAGCCCTAGAGGGAGAATTGGCTAGAATAGGCTTTCCTTGGGTGTGAGGCCTAGAGGGTGCCTAAAGACTGCATTATAGCAGCTAGAGTTCTTGGAGCCATATAGATATCTGAGACTTCCTAGCCAGCCTATGTTGGAGTCCTGGAAGGAAAGAAGGGGGTACATTTCCTTGAGTGTGCTAGATGATAGGGAATGAGAGGATATAGGTTGGAATTGTTGCTGGAGTTTGGTACCTTGGCATAGTTAGTTGTGTTGATTATTAGACCTAGTTGACTTAGGTAGCCTTTTCCCTAGTCAATTATATCCCTAGCTTGGGAGTGACCTACTATTGAAAGTGGTAAAACAACAATGTCTATGGATGGGTGAAACGCTTGCAACTAATTGGTGGTTTTGTATAAATATAAGTGTTTTTTGAAGTGTTTTATATGTTGTTTATTATGTGTAACTATATGCTTAATTGTGTGCACGATTGTATTTCTAAATGTTTTTATGTATTATGCATAATTTATGCATTGAATTGCATGATGTTGGGATTGTTATTTTTGTTTCAAATGAGGGGAGATAATAAATAATTTAAAAAAAAAACAGGAGAGATAGTAAATAATTTGAAAAATATTATCGTTTGAAAAAAATATGGAAAGGAAATGACATTAAATTAAAAAGAATCAACACTAATTATAAATTCAATGCACTTATCTGCCCTTCTAATTTAAACATTGTCTTCCATTTAATGTTTAAATCTTAATATTACACGTCAAAATGATAATTGATTTTTTTTAAATAATATTTATTATAACTATATTTTATATTTTCTCTTATACTATAGAAAAACTTTCTAATTATAATTGAATCAAATTTAGAAAATAAGTTTTTGGCAATTGTTTAAGGAGATAGGGAGAGAAGTTTTTGGTCAATAAAATATAAATGAGATTTAAAATTTAAAATTAATCATTAATTTTTAAAACTTTAGATAAAGAGATGTATATTTATGGTCAACCATGAACTAATAGAAAGTCAAACCTAACTCAACACTATATACCATGCCTATCAACAGATATAATAATAGAATTACATATCATAATTGAAAATTTAAAGTTTAGAAAATGAGACCTTAACCCTTTAAATAGTTTAAAGGGCACATGTTAATATTAGAGTAGAAGTTGGATGTGTGGTAATATAGGTATATGTTATCTATGATGTTAATATCAAACTGACAAAAGATGTTATTGCATTTACTTGAAAATATAAAGGAGAAATCTCTCTCCTGGATTCATTGAGTAAAGTTTATTGCAAAAACTGATTACATATATTTGTTGAAAGGAGTCTTCACAGAGAAGTTGTGAAATTGAAGTTGGAACATGCTGTTTTTCTCAAGTACAGGGACGAGGAGAAGCCGAGTGTCGACGAGGCAAGATCGAATTGGAGGAGATTATCCTGCATCTGATAGCTCCCGATCACAATAGATGCCGTTGGATCCAAGCCTCCGTCGATAAAAGCTAGACAGGACACGTTGCCGTTGATGCCCACGATCGAGTTAAGTGCGAAGATCCTCCAAAAAGTCGTACCGTTGCCCTGCAACACGAGGTCGATCGTCGGCACAGCGGGACCCACACGAGTAGAAACCACACCTCTCAGGTCGAAGCAGGCACCGAAGGGGACCACGGAGGCAACGCGCGAGATATTCATTTTCTTAGCCACGTTGGTGAACACGCCCAGGAGGGAGTTGTAGATGGGGGTCGCGAGTTGTGTGTAGCGCACAACGGTGCTCAGCTTGGTGCCGCCACGTCCGCGCGAGCCAATTCGCAACTTCTCCGCGTCGATCGCCACGTGGACTCCGTTGACCTCTATTCCCTGAACACCGATATAGAAGACGTCGGTGTAGACGGGATTCTTGATCAAGGGAGTGCGGATGAGACCGCTGGTTAGGTCTACATTAGGTACCGAAAGGAAGACGAGCGGCCCGTCGCCAAATGAGAGAACACCCACTTCATTGCCACCTGGAAGACACATGGCAAACTTGCGGCTAAAATGCTCTGCAGCAGATAGCTGAGCTGGCAGTGCTAGTGTGGAAGAGCTCATCCCAGCGACGCCCGCCGCCCCTCGAGGCAAAGCGGAGAGATTTCCTTTGGTGGCGCAGGCGAAGGCCAGGCGGCGGATCCTGGCGATGGGGCCGGAACTCGAACCGTCACTGCTGAGAAGCGCCGCCGTGTCCTGCACGAGTTCGCCGCCTGGGTCGGGCACGGCGCAGGTGTGGTTGTTGCAGCCGGCGGCGCGGGGGCCATAGCAGGTGGCGCAACGGGAATGCTTATACGACTTGCACAGCGGCGCACTGCAGGCGACCGGGCTGTATGTAGAGGATATGTAACTGGTATTGTCGCAGGGCACCCACATGTAGTCTTGCTCAATGTCTAGCATTAGTTTCAAGACCAGCATAGGGGTTCTCTGCCCAATCTCCACGCTGTAGTTCGTCGACCGGGGATCATAGCTGATCGACGTGACGAGGGCCCTCGGTGGCTTCCGGGAGGCATTTGCATGCAATTGACAGAAGCAAACGATGACAGCGGCAATCAGGACGAGACGGCGAATGAGTGAAGGCATTGTGTTGATGAAGGATCAGAGTGGTTAGTAAAGCTGCTAATATTGGAATCGATCGAAATTGCACAATAAATAGGCAGAGTTGGGGGAAGCCGTAAACATCGACTTGAAACGCTGTAGCTGTATTGGTTGGAGCAACATCGAAACTCTTAAAAATTGTAGCAGACATGTGCACACGGACGGCTTGCCCGCAGAGACCCGACAAATTGCTTGTTAATGTGAGAGCGTTGATCTACTTCACCTCTCCATCGCTCTAAAATAACATCAAAGAATTTTTTTTCCACATGCTCCAAAACCCGCCTTTCAGTAAGTCAAGCGGGACCGCGGATAGGCCGGATCTTTTGTTTTTCATTCTGGCCATCTGCTCTGTATTTGATAGGAAGGAATGAATTTGCTTCCGTGGTTTTTGCGGCAGGTTTGGCGGCGACTTTCGACCACTAAAAGCATCGGGAAGAGGGACGGTGTTTTCCCTTATCCGTGCTGCCATTTGCTTTATATAGCTGCCAAGAAACTTTCTTCAAACGTCATGAGCACGATGGGCCGAACCTATGATTCTCGTTTGGGAGTAGCACGAGGTCATTTGGGTTTTTTTTAGGGTAACTAACCTTGGAATTTGGCAGCAAAATTGTTGGCAACATGACAAATTTCTTTGCATTATGTTTTTAATGCATAAAACGATTCAATTTAGTTAAAAAGCAAAATTGTTGGTAAAATGACAATTTTCTTTGAATTATGTTTTTAATGCCTAAAACGATAAAACTATTCGATTTAAGTAAAAAGCAAAATTGTTAGCAAAATGAATTATGTTTTTAATGTATAAAAAGATTCAATTTAGTTAAAAACCTCATTCATAATATGTAACTTCAATCACTAAAGTTTGTCATTCTTTTATTGAATTTTAATGTTTTAATTTTTAAATATTTTTAATGTACATGGTTTTAAAGAGAAATTGTCAAAGTTATAAGCAAATTGTTTAATAAGTAGGTTAGACAAGAAATTTCATTAATTTAGTGATTTCAAATTTAATTACGAAAAATATATATCATGTTATGATTCAGATTGAATCATTATATTATTTGTTATTTATTTTGATGTTTTTAGAGTGGAAAAAATTAAAGGAAATGAATCAATTTGCAGAGTCATTTTGTTGGCAGGTCCAATTTGGAAAATTGGGGTTTAAAACCTTCCAAAGTCATAGTCAAAACTCTTTCAACATATCCCACACCCAGTGACGTTATTCTACACATCGAGACATTTCTAATGGTGCAAAAATCGTGTCAATGAGAGCTGGTATGCAAAAGTTATGCCTCTAGCAAGTTGACCTATCGTGTTGACCACCATGGTAGGAGATGATGCCTCATGTCAAGGGCTAGCCAATTATGTAGTTTCAAGAAGATTCTAGAAGGTCTTAAACCTTATCACAATTGAGGGTTGATGAAGTCAAAGCCCTACCCCTAGATGGCTATCAGACTATGTAAACCTAGCTGCTAGGAGGAGAAGGGGTTCCATTTTGTGTTATTGTATTTTGTTCCATAGTAGAGCATAACAACTGGGAGTGGGAAAATTTGTTTGGTTATTCTAAAATGTATGTTGAAGTTGAAGTGATGATGAAGCGAATCGGGAAGCCACCGCGGCTAGGGTCCAAACCCCAGTCGTCTCTGCTCTGGTTCTTTGACTGCAGAAGCGCAGATTCGACTGTAGCAGACGGTCATACAGCCGTGGATCGGTGTGAGCGACCCCCCTGCGGTTCTGCACACGTTTTGGAGCAGCGATTGCCCTGCCTCTGCGTTGTTTGTTGGTGGTCGGCGCCTCTGCGATTTGGTGGACGACGTCCTGCTACGATGGCCCCAAATCCGGATGCCGAGATGGAAGAAGATCCCATTGAAGAATTCAAAGCATTAATCCGCTCGGCAGGACCGAAATCCAAGCCCTCTCTCTCGTCTAAGTTCGTTAAGAAGAGGGAAGAGATCCCTTCGCTGGAGCTATCTCCAGAGGAGCCTTGCAATCGTGTCCTTCTTCTAGCAGAAAATGCCCTCATCGGAAAGTTTACGGGGTTATGGCCCAGCCCCAAAACGGTGGAGGCATGGATGGATGATCGTTGTAAGTCCCTGATACAAGGAGAAGTCTCTTTGTGCGCAGTAGGCAGGGGTTTCTTTGTCTTCAGCTTCTCAAGGACAACGGATCGTGATCTAGTCTTCAGATCTGGACCCTATTTCATGGGGGCGAGAGGGTTGTTCTTAGCCCCCTAGACTCTTGACTTCAATCTCGGAGCCGAGATAACCGCAGCCCCTGTTTGGGTTAGGCTGCCTCATCTTCCCTTGCATCTCTGGGGGAAAAGCTCTCTGGAGGACATCGGCAATAAGCTAGGGCGTTTCCTGGACAGTGTGGAGCCGAAAGGGGATCAGTATACCTGCGCTCGAATTTGTGTGGAGGTTAACCTTGAGGAAGGTCTTCCGGAAGCCATTAAGCTCTCCCAGGGGGAATGGTGCCATATCCAAGAGCTGGACTATGAGCAGATTCCTTTTAAGTGCCTCCGATGCCATGCTTACGGCCATTTCGAAAAAAGCTGCCCCAAAGCCTCTGAGGTGTCGAGACCAGCCAAAGAAAATGAATTTAAGCCAGTATCTAACCGACGAAGGCAGCCAAGGCGAAAGGATCCACTAACCCAGGCTCAGAAGGCCACTCACCAAGCAGAGGCAACCCTAGAAAATAAAAACAGCTTCGATGCGTTGAAGGAAGACGAAGCCCAAGAGCTAGAAACAACAACAGTTAAGGGAAATTCTCCGGCAGACGAAAGCCTTCCGAATTCCACCCCCCCAGAATCAGAAGCAGCGAGAGAAGTACGGGCCACAGCCCCGGAGCCCACTGCCCCTGCAGGCCTGGTCGTTTCAGTCCCCTCTAGCGGCTCTGGGGAAACTTCTGAAACTGAAGACATTCCAGTTCCGTCTCCACCACTTACTCGAGGGCGAAAGACCAACAAAGCGCGCAGAGAAAAGGAGGCGACCTCCAACATTTTTTTAGGTTCTCATAAACAGTTGGATCCCTTCCTTAAGGGGAAAATTTCATCCTCCGGGGTTTAATGCTTTGCTTCTGTCTTCTACTGTGCTCACAGTTTGTGAGAATTTACTCATGTATGCATTTTTTGTCATTTTCTCGATTTAGCTCAAGAAGCAAACGAGATTGGACTCCCAAGACATTCACAAGAAGGTTGGCAGCACTGTTAGAGGTCACCAACCTTCTTCAAATTTGTAACTTTCTGATTTTGGCTTGCCAGAAAGTTGCTTAATACAGCCTAACTGTTTTCATCAAAAAAAAAACAACTGGGAGTGGGAAATTAGAAAGCATAACATAGGGAGTTTTAATGTTATGTAGCATCCGAATAAGTTAGAGGTCTCAAGTAACTCCATAGAAAATGTCTTCTCCTTTGTACTTGCATTATTTCCATATTAGAGAAAAGAAAGTAGAGCATTCTCACCTTCTAGAATTTTTCCAGTAAGAGTTCCTTAGAAAAAATATTTTTGTTATTTTGTGGATAGTGTGTGATTGTATTAAATATTTTTTATTTTCCACATTTTATCTATTTCATTGTAAAATCTAAATAAATTTAACTTTCATAATATAGATTTCAATTTTATTTATTAGATTAGTTGAGACCAAATATTACAATTTCTTAAATAAAAAAATGAAAAGTCTAAATAAATTAGAATGATTTTATAATTATATATATTTTTAAAGTTTTGTAAAAATATATATATATATATATAATTAATTAATTAAAAAAAAAAATAACCACCTCAAATATTCAATTATTATCAAATATTCAATTATTATCAAATCAATTTAAAGTTACAACAATAAGAGTTTACAATGAAAATTTAACAATGTTTATCAAATCAATTTGAAATCACAACAATAAAAGTTTGCTATAAAAATTTAACAATGTTCAAAATTTAACAACGTTTATCAAATCAATTTGAAGTCACAACCATAAGAGTTTGCAATGAAAATTTAACAATGTTCCAATAATAATAATCAGTTAAAATGAAACACATAACAAGAATATCATAATGGTAATAGATATAAAGAGAATCTCTTCAATATTAGAGTCACCATTATATCTTGAATATGTAGTTTGCTTATACAACTTAATTAAAATTCAAGAACTAAAAATTATATTTGTAATTTTTTAATTATTATATATATTAAAATAGCTAGTTATTACGTACGTTAAAAAAATATGAAAAACATATACATTTGAATTATTAGTTATTAAATAGGTTAAAAGAGAAATATGAAAAAAATATACATTTAGATTTAAATTTGTTTAACATAAAAAGGAACAATAATTATGAAATGGATGGATACTACTCTGCCTATATTTCCTCAAATATTGATTGATTGTGAACCTATAGTATCTAATTATTGCAAAATAATGAATATACCTTGATATATAGATTATCAAAGTGAAAGTGGAAAGTGAATATTCAACATCTTATTTCGAAGTTTATGACAAATATTCCATTTAATAGTCATTTATAATTCACATCAAAACTATATTCATGTTACCAAATATACTTTAACTTAAACTATTATTTTGATTAAATAAATAAATAAATAAAAAATAATTAATAATATTATTAATAAAATATAATTAAGATAAATTAGATATTAATTAAGTATATTTTTTACATTTAAATAAATTTATCTTATTTTTAAATTCAAGTTTCATATAAAATCTATTAAGAAAAATAGTTGTTCCTTCTAGATTTAAAGTTATATGGAATTATAAAAACCAAATTATCCATTGTTTTTTATGAAGTTGACATGTTAAGCTTAGAGCACAACATTAGTCTTCTTTAGTGTGTAGGCATTGAAAGAGGATTTCTTTACGTCATTTGTAATGGTGGAGACACGTCTCAACATTAGCCTTATCAAAGTGGATATGCATTAGGATCAAATCCTTCTAAGTGTAAACTTTTTATTTTTTTTTAATGTAAAAAGAAATTTTCATTTTGAGGGATTTAATTTCTTTCCACACAAAGTTTATATATATATATATATATATATATATATATATATAAAATGAAAATTGAAATATTTTATTTATGATGGACATTGAATTTTTTTTCTAAATGTTACATGTCAACTCCATGTTAAACACAAAAGGAATTACATAGCTCCCTCAAAGTGGGCTATACCTCAATTTATTTTAATTTGTGAATGACATTGAAATACATTTTTTTTAATTCTACATGTCAACTCCACATTGACCATGAAAGGAATTACACATCTCCATCATAGTGGATTGTTGCACAAAAATATTTTATTTATGGTCTGACATTGAAATAATTTTTTTTTTTTGATTTTTTTTTTTTAATTCCACTAGTCAAAACCATGTTGAGCACAAAAAAAAGAATTACACATCTAGCTCATACTATGATGTGTTGTAGAAAGCGCCTCTGGGCCCAAAAATTGCATGTGGCACCACAACCACAACTACTTCTTTGTACTCTTTGAATTAACGAAGATAGATAGGTTTAGCTTCGATTCCATGGAGAATGGAAATTTCAATCCCACAATTGAGCCAATGGACCTAAAAGGTACCTCAAACAATCCATCCACAAAAGATTGTTAAAACAATGCTAGTTCCATTAAAAAAATCATTTTCCAATGAACACTATAAAAGTATGACTTTGGAAGTGAAGTTTGGAATTCGAAAGCTCAACAATGGTGTTCATTAGAGATATTTTGAAGTAAAATATGAGACTCAAAAAAAAAACTATGTGATCAACATTAACTTTAAAAGAATCAATTGGATAGATGATGATGTCAGCCATGTTAGGTTGTGACATCACATACCCTTGTAGTTACATTCAGAGGTTCTCAAGCATTTGACTTTCAGTATGCCTGGAAGCACTTGAGAACTCTCCTGGTTAAATATGGAATCCCATAAGGTGCTCCATGGGATTTGTATTCATTTCTCCATAGAACAATAAATGTATATCATTGCCCCCATCTTATTTAGTTGTGTGTTGTTTTCTTTGCTATGATTTTTTTGTCCAACTAACCCATTTCTTGCAAGCTCGGTTCTCAACAATTGGTATCAAAGCACCAAGGAAGGTAGTTCCCATGCACAGAAAGTTGAGAAGGTCTGTACTCGTGTGCAGATAGTCGGAGGAAGAGTCCAGTCAAGGGTTTCTTGAAGGGCTGAGGGATAAGTCGAAGGAGGAGTCTGTGGAGAATGGAAAAAATGATGAAAGCAATGTTGAATGATGATCTGTGAGAGCCGAGGTCAAGTGGTTCACGTGTGTAGAGGGAGAAAGGGGTCGAGTCCAAGATAAGGTGTAGGCGATGTTGTCTATAGTGGTGGTGGGCACCCGTTTCAGTGGACTAGTGGCCGTGAGCGGATGCAATGGTGTCGAGTTGTAGAGGAATTGGGCAAAGGATGTCCTAGGGTCGAATCTAACTAGGAAGTTGCACCAAAAGATAGACTGTTGGTTGAATATGGAGATATCAAGGTCTCTTCTGTAAAGAGGACGATCAATTGAGCTTAGTTTAGGAAGCAAAAGAGGGCTTTTGTGCTATAACTCACTATATGATGCGGAGGGGGCGAACGAAGATAGTTTGAGTCGTTGGATATGGGAATGATCCTACTATGACTCCTTAGAGCCCGTGGGGTTGAGACATAGGCATTGGATGGTGTTGGAATTAATGCACCACTGGGCACGACCATGGTGAGGATTATTAGGGATTGATCTTGTGGAGGTGTAGGAAAATATGTTGGGACCGGAGGCATGGGTGGTGTAAGTTGAATTGGTAGACGATGGAGAGAGAGCAATGTTCAGAAAGGGTACAAATTTGTCGACGTTGGAAAAACGACAAGGGGAGATATAGAAGATGCATGCGATGGAGTGGAAGGCCAAGACTATGTAGGTTGTGCAGAGGACGAGGTGGCTAGGAGGAAGCTTGCAGTCGGGGTCAGAGCTACGACCATGGACATGGGGTGGGAAAGGGATACCAACACAACGGGAGGTGGATATCCTCGCTCGACCTTTTCGGTCTCGGGGCCTACAAACCTTAGTGGGATTTCAGGAAAATCAAAAGGGGATCGAAGTCCAGACCTCTTTCCGATAATCTGGGTTGAAATATGTCCTAGTCTGGGCCCTGAATCGAAGAAGAAATATGGTAGTTGTTCTAAATCCAGAAGCCACACTTTCAAGTGACAGTGATGATCCCGAGGCAAAGATCATAGAGTGTGAGGTGGAGGTCAAAGTAATGATAAGGAGAAGTCTTGAATGTAAAGTTCGAGGTGGAGTTATGTAATTAGGAACACGACTATAAGACCTGGTTAGGAATGCATACCTTGGGTTTGAAATTTCATCGATAAAGTCTAGACATAAACCTAGGTGATAGGGGGGAGCATGTGGTATTCTCGGATACCCTATCTTTGAGGGAATTTTGGTTGCTTTTGGTCATGGGGGAAAGTTAGGTCAAGAGTTATGGTTACTGACACCTGTGTTTTTGTAGTTAATGTTTTTTTAGTCAATGGATTACATACTCCATTGAAATTAAGTTGGAGGTGATGATTGATTCGTTGGTCAAGGTATCAGGAAATTGTTATCAAGGTGGAGATTGTTGGGTTGTGACAACACATACCCTTGCAGTTACATTAAGAGTTCTTAAGAATTTAGATTTTTGTATGCCTCGAAGTGCTTTAGAACTCTCCTGGTTAAATATGGAAGCCCATAAAGTGCTCCATGGGATTTGTATTCATTTCTCCACAAAACAATAAATGTATATCATTGCCCCCATCTTATTTTGTTGTCGGTTGTTTGCTTTGCTATCATTTTCATGTCCAATTAACCCACTACTTGCAATTTTGGTTCTCAAAAAACCATAATGATAAAATCATCATCTTTAAAAGAATCAATATGATAGATGATGATGTCAACTGTAAGGATAAATAGTTTTGGAGGGAAAGAAAAAAAACTATTTTTTTAATTGTGTTTTCGATTTATCTCCTTATAGGTTTACTCAAATTTCAAGTGTAGGAACTTATTTTTTTTCACATAAACTGGAGAAGATTGTATTTATAAAAAATTCATGACCGGGGTTGCTTAATACAAAGGAAGAAGCTGGTAAAAATGATAGTCCAACTTTATAATTATGTCAGTTACAAGCAAAATTGTTCCTAGATATCTTTCAAGCGGAACTAGTTACATGCAAAATTGTTCCTAAATTGAGACCATCCAAAAATGGTGATACAACGCCTTACTAAGGCTTACAAATTCAAATTTCTACCTTATTGGTCAATTTTTATGAAGTCTTCATCTGGAGGTGGCTCTAGAGCCACATTCAAGTCTGGGAGGTCTTCATTGGATCCTGGTATACTGTCGACTTCCTCATTCTGACTATGTACTGAAGAGATTGGAGAAGCGTCTCTCGCTTCCGGCCTAGCTTTCATTGCCTCCCCTTACCGATGAAGGAAATCAACTTCATCTTGCAGTTGTCCTATTAGCGTCCAACACTGAGCTAGCATTTCCAAAGCAAAAGAGAGGGTTGAACTGTGGGATTCAATTATGAGAGAGAGTTGTTGAGTGGTGGTGAAATTATCATCCACCAGTTCATCCTCCAAATTCACTCGAGCTTGCTACTGAGCGTTCTCATGAGCCATGGAAAAAGATACACTGCTTAAATCAATTTGACTAGGGACTATAACACCAACGCAATTCAAATTGTAATTTCCCAGTTTACCACAAGGACCACACCAACCTAACTTCTTCTCGATCAACTGAATTGGCAAATCTTTCTCTCCCTCTACTAAGATCAGAATCGATATTGTTGACTCCTTGAGAGGGCGATGGAGTTGACGATAATGGGGAAAAAAAGTAAAATTTTGAATTTATTGTGGTTTAGAATTACCTTGGTTCATGGATACAAACAACTTCGAATTATCCCACGGATCAAGTGTCCTTCAGACGTTGAGGTGGCATGTATTGGATGAGTGTCCACACGAAAATTCATGATGACAATCATTTCATTTATCCTCATATCAGGTGTTGTATTGGCTGGCTTGTTGTTGCGATGTACTTTATGCCAAGGAGTCCCACAAGGGAAATTCCCAGGGAGGTCAATCTTCACCATGGACGCTTGAGAATGAGCTTGTCTTGCGATTTCCCACGGACTGGGATATATTGGGAGTACTTCCCTTCTCCTTTATTATTATTCCCAACCTGCATGAACCCTCCATGTGTCTATCCACAAAATCCTTTATCTAGGTGTCCCTGAGATGACGTGGGACTGAGTCATTAACGAGGGGTTGCGAAGAGGACCCACCCCTGAACTTTCATATGTCCAAGGGCCATTTCGATTGCTCGATTTACCATTTTGTCAGTTGCTTCATTATTTCCGCAAAGAACATGGAGGAAATTTTCTTGTATGGGGGACATGAGTGATTTGGTCCTATCTATAATTCTTTGTAGCTTGGTATTCTTTGGAGTGGTTCCCATAGAAAAATGACAAATTATATTTTTTGAATCCCCTACAATTGTGATACAATTTAGCTTATGTGCCTGGACTAATAGTACCCCTTGGTACATCACATAAGCTTCTTCCATATTGTTGGAATTTATGCCCAGGTTCCAAGAAAAATCTAGCAAATGTTGTCCTCTAGGGCTATACAACACCCCTCCTGTACCTGGCTCCTCTAAGTGTAGGCACTTATTGGAAACACATTTTTATTTATTTATTTTCAATTTATCTCATTTTGAATCTATCAAAAGTATGCCAAGTGGGTACTCATTGGATGCATAATTTAGTTTCGCATCCAATGAGAACCTACACTTGAAATTTGAGTAAACCTATAAAACGATAAGTAAAAAATATGATTAAAAAAAATAGTTTTTTGTCTTTCTCTTTGAAAATTCATAATTATTATTTTGTTATTTTCCTTATAAAATCCATTTTAGGACTCAAAATTTCTCTAATTTATATATGCACCCATAAAATGTGGATCACCACCACATCACATGCTATAAATTCATGTTTCTACCTTAATGATTATGCCATTAAATAAGATTAATAAAAATAATTTTGATTGACAATTTAACTATCATTTTGTCCTTATGAAATGAATTTCCAATTAGGTAGATTTAGTAGTAAATATTTTTCCTAGTCCACATAGCTATTCCAAAAAACGCTACCATAGGATTGTTCCCTATGTAATCGCAAAAAAGACTTATTGTAGTCATCAAGAAGGAAAACTTAACCTTCTCCTATCATTAATATCACCCTACTCTTGCCGGTGCTTTTGAATGTTAAGCCAATCTTAACGTGAAGATAGCTAGGGATTGTGATTGCATTGGATTGCTAGGGTTTAGGATCATCTTAAAATATACTTCTACAACTAACATATTCTTTTCTTAAGTATGTTCTTAATATGGGCTTAATCTGTTAAGAATATGTGGATAGGATATTTACATCTCAACATAACATTAAATCTATCCTACGTTCGATTTGTTTTTAATTACAAAATAAGTATGGTTTTCCTTTTCATATTGTTTTATTTTTTTATTTTATTTTTTTAATTTAATTTGTATTAATAAATTATATGTTTTTTTTTAATTTCACAAATAAAAAGGTTATAAAGCAATTATTTTAGTTTAATATTTATTTTTATGTTATTACTTTTCTAGGAACTATAGTTTTTAATTTAAAGTAAAGATGATTTTGATTTTTATAAATATAGTTTTGAATTTAAAGTCAAAATGATTTTGATTTTTATAAATTTTATAATGTTTTTAATGTTTAATTTTTTTTATTTTATCAATTATAAATAAAATATATGTTTTGATTTTTAAATATTTAAATAAAATAAATAAATGAAAAAATGTAAATGTGTCAAAAATTTGGTAACCCACTTGGTGTGATATTAATGTCATTTTGCATTGGGAAGAACATTGTGCTTGTCAATCAAACTCACAACATTGATGCCAATCTCCTCCATACCTTGGGCGAAACCTTGGGTTTCCTCGTGAGTTGAGGTGAAGGAAAACGACGTAGTCTAAATGTTCTATGAAATGATTATTTTTCGATGATATTTTTGGGGGACCTTTGTCCGAAATTTGGTGAGAAATTGTTAGATCCGCAGATTTGAGTGATAATTTCTGTAGAATTCGAGGGTCTCGGGGGTTTTTCAACATGCTGAATCCATTTTTGCATTCATAAATGAATTTTAAACAACAAAAAATAATGATTTCGTGCAGATTTATGTCCATTGATTTCAGCAAAAAAAACTATTTCATAGAACAAGTAGACAACGCCAAGGAAAACAACTAGCAATAAGCAGCGTGCTTTGTAGCATTCAATGTTGAGGTGGGAGGTATATACATCTTTAGATCATCTTGATATATACACTGAGATATATTAGACAATGTATATAACACCTGTTGCAGCATTGAATACTGCGTTAAAACACTATGATAAGAGTAGGTATAGACCTACTCTGCATGTTGATCGTCTCTTTAACATCATACACACTCAACATTTCAAGCGCAACTCCTAAGCTATGTCCTGTCAATGTTATACTCAACCTCTCGTCCTCTAATTCAACAACTATGTTATTTCATGCTTTACTGTATTTTTCAGAATGAAAATATAATAAGAGAGAAATCTCTTTTCTAGACAAGATACGATCGATTCATTCTAAACTTTGTTATTCAATAAATGTCATTAAAATCAATCAATCCATAAAAAAAACAAACACATAACACCAAACCTGTATCTTATTTTTTTTCATTCAAAAAGTAACATGTTCAGTGTATATAACGTTTTCAAACCTGTATCTTGTTTTTATTTTTTTTCTTTCAAAAAGTAACATGTTCAATGTATATAACGTTTTCATGGATTTTCAAAATATACATTTACTTTATGAGTTTGTTTCTTTTGATTTTACACGGTGACTTCAAAATTCGTTCCTCAAATAGTTTATGGTGTTTAACCTTTGAAAGGTGCCACTCATACCTAAACACAACATCATAATCGAAAGTTTCCTTTTCGTTGGACATTTTGCTTACAAGGCTCTTATTCCCAATGTTAATGAAAACCATTATCATTAAAAAATATATAATTGTGTACAGCGAGGTAGATTTTAGCGTGGTTGGTTTCCAAACATTAATTACTAAACTCTATACTGACTTAGGGAGAACCGCAATTTATTGCAAGAGTTGACTTTTCAATGGTAAACTAGACCTATATCTTTAATTAACGACGTAGCGTCGAGGCAAAGTTTGGAGGAATTTTTATGCCGAGGTAAACCTAATATCTACGACATAGAATACACCAATCAACTAATGTCACCGAGATGGTAACATCATAAAAAATATCATTGTAAGAGATTTTTGGGTAATTTTAAAATAGTCTTTTAAAAATAATGTTTTATGGTCAAAGCTCTCAATTGAATAGAATAATGATGTTCATCAAAATTTCCATAGCATTTGAGGGGAAATTCCTTCTCAAAAGAGAGTGGGTTTCTCCACTTACTAATTTATTCTTCATTTTAATATTAATATTGATAGTTGTTGAGATACAATCTCATTTTTTTTTATCACAACTCCTAAATAGAACCTTACTAATTTATTTTTCATTTTAATTTTAATATTGATGGTTGTTGAGATACAATCTCATTTTTTATCACAATTCCTAAATAAAAAGTGGTAATATCATGGTTAAGAGTGTTATTCCATCTTAATATGATTCCTTCCTCCAAAAATATGCCATTTTAGGAATAACTTGTAGTACACTCTATGGATAACAATCAATGGTCAAAGAAGACCCACAATGTATGACATTGGTACTATATGTGACACTAGTACTTAAGTGATAGAGAATATTGTCATATCAACATCATGTCATGTTAACATTGGAATGAGGGGAAATGTTTTCACATCAACAAAAAAACTTGCAATCCAAACCTAATTTTAACATCAAGAAAACTTTTAGCACAATAAGTAATGGGCCGTAAACCCTCTTTGTCTCACCACGTGAGATTATTCACTCATCACCCACCAAACCTAATTAAAATCAAGAAAAATTTTAATGTGTACCTAAGTAATGCATCACAAACCATCTTTGTACCACCATGTGAGTTTATTCACTATTCACCCATCCCACACTCAATGCAAAAATAAAGTGATTATTAAAGTGGAAAAAATGAGTCCACACATATATTCCCTAGAATTAATGGTGTGTCACAAATCTCATAGATCACAATAGTGGAGGATATATATATAGTTTATCCCATCGTGTGGACGCCACTAAGAAATAGTGCCTAGACATACATCATATGCATGGAGTGGGTCTCATTTTGCATATGGTGTATGCCATTTATAGCCTTGACCTTGGTGTTATGCCTCGATGCCCACCATATTGCTACCGTGGCATTATTTTCCCATACAAGGTGGGGACATACAACCTTATTAGGGGTGGCAATATGGTGGGTACAAAAACCCTACTACTCATACCTTAGATGAACAATATATATCCAACTCTCTCTCATAACAACTATGACCTAAAGAAAATTCATAAGAATTAGGAAATGTTAATATTAGAACCAGAAAAGGTGAAGGATTTGCATCCAAAAGTGACTTGGATTAGATTGAGAATGAAATGAAAGAAAATAAAATATTGCAGAGAGAACATAAATACAATGTTGAAAGTAGGGTATTACAGTGAAATCTGACTTCTATTAATGAATCAAATGGTGGAAAACATTGTGATATGCATAGTGTCACATCCCCACTGGATGTCTGACCGAATCTTGCGACCATGCACCTCTTGAAGGCATGTGGCACTGCGACGATTCTCACTTGGCCGCTTGGCAACACCAAGGATACTTCGTCCAGACTACGCCTCTTCACTTAGAGCATACCTATCTGTTCTAGGTTATGAGTGAGTCACACTCCTACTCTAGTGAAACTCACTTGTATAATTAAACAATCTTGTTAACAACTCAACTCTTAGTCATTTAATCATACATCCATGAACATGTGAAACAAAGAGAACAATTGTGAAACAGACAAGAGACACATGGATATAGTGCCAGAAACACAAGACATTCCTAACACATGACTAAGTCTTATTATTGTGAAACAATTACAATATGAGCACTACCAACTTGGTTTACAACTTGGGCAGAGTTGCATGACTCACCTCACCTTGCCAAGACACTCATACATAGATTCGTCACACCAAGACTCATTTGTCACAACAACTTTCACAACTCCTACAGTGCACCCCAAACATGCCTCCACCTCAGACTCATTGTTTCTTCTATGTCACAAGACTTCACATAGACCTGCAGTTCCATCTCGTAGCATGTCTCGCCCAGACCTAAAACAAGACTTCCCTAACTCCAAAGTCACCCTGCTTGCTACTAGATTCAACCCAAAGAAGGTCACCCCAACTCTGTCCATAGAATTACCTCAAGGAGGCACAAGTCCTCCCATGTGGAGCGAATTGTCCCCTTGAGGGAGCTCTCCCCTCCTTGTCCAAATATGTTGCAGAACCTCTAAGTTGATCTTGTCCTCTTCACTTGTTACATGCCTTCTTGGTTGTGTGCCTTGGGCTCTTCACCCACTTAACACTCCCTTTCTCTCAGAGTGGTCAACATCGAACTGACCGTGACTTAGATATAACGGTCATGGGAGATCCCGAAGTGTCCCCGGATCTACAGTCTTCGTCACTTCACGAGTTCAACATTCGAGGGTTCTACCCGCTTAACACTCTTTTTCTCTCGTAGTAGGACTTCGCCGAAGTGCTATGCACAAATCTTCCCAATGGTTGATCGAACGGTTGGGAGGGATTCTCAATGGACTCCCAGATCCATGACTCACATTAATTCGCAACTCCGACATTTGTGGGTTTTGGTGCTATGACACATTTGTTCTCCCAAAGTGCTCAACGTCGGACTGACCACGATGTAGATCCAATCGTTAGGGAATCTCCCGAGTATCCTTGGATCTACGACTCACATTACTTCATAATCGATAATTGGGTTAGGATTTAACGGTGGGATAGATCCCACGGTCAAGGTTAAGGGAATTGCCAGATGTTGGTCAACCTCGCCGGTAATCGCATTAGCAGGTTTCCTTCGACTGTTTTCGAAGGTTGTTAAGTCATCACATCCCGGAGCTCCGAACTTCCGAAGTTTCGAAGCCAGAAGAGCTTAGCTCCTTTCGGACCTAGCGTAGGGTTCCAAGGTCCCGGTCATATGGATTCTTTGACAAGCCTCGAGGTTGTACGCTCTACTCTTGGCTATTATTTGGTTAGGGTCGTGGACATGAGTCCTCGATCACACAGACTGATGGTTTGAAGGGAGCGCCTTCCATTCACAAACTTTAAGTTATAAAGCAGGGAAATGTGCCTTTTGAGGGATCCACAAGACTAAAGCATCCCAGCGAAGTCTGCCCCGACTCTACCCTATGAGACCAATCCTTGGGGAAATTCCCTTAAGGACCTTTCGACCTGTACGAGAACTATAAACTATATCTCAAATTCATATGAAAACCCATTTCTAATAGTTATCCCACTGCTAAGCAAAGGGACACAAAAACCATGCAAATACAGGGGCTCATAGAAAAAAAAGTAAGCATTTCTAATGATTAATCAAACAATGTAAATCTTAATCATAACCACATACATTCAATCGTCACTTCCATTCTAGTACACAGAGTATAAAAATACATATTAGGAATCCAAAATCGTGAAACAAATACTGAGAGGGATGCGTTTCTCCACCCAACCGTAGGCACAACCACTCCTGAATGGATTTACCGCTAGCCACCACCTAGCTACACCATGATTCTTTGAGAGAGACTCTTCCTTCTTGTTCAACAATAGTCAGGGACGAAGGTTATTGTCCTCCTCCCACAGGAACTTAGCAAAACGATTTTCTCTCCACCAAGCAAGGGGGCCTGCAACGAGTGCTTCCTCAATCACTCATCTTCCTGCAACCACGTTTACCAGCTTGGACTGAAAATGCTGCCAACAACTTCTTGCGCCAAGAACGAGCTTGTTTTTCATTTCTCTTATGAACCAGAGAGTTGCATGCACTCTTCTTTGTTTGGAAGAATGGTCTCTCGACTCCTCTTCCTTGCCAGCCCCATCTGGCCATAAATTCCTGTCTTTTCTTGTCTTCCTCAGCAAGGTTGCATGGGTCTGAATCCCCAGCAGTTAAGGAAGTCTTTCAGATGCGTACTCTGTCCATCTCCTCATTAACTCTTAAGGAGGACTTCCCAACTACTAGCATGACTGGTAACTTAATTATGGGTCTAATTAATTTAAATCCAGTAAGGTACTGGTCTGGTTGGGGTCATCTCAACCATTTCTGGTTCCCCTCACCATCCCTCTCATAGAATCATGATCTACTTTGGCAAACCCCCTTCAACAATTATGCAACACTATCTATTTTTAATTAATAACATAAATACATACATTACCTTTTATAACAAAATGGTTCATCAAATCCAACATTCACACATATTTAGTCTCCCGCAGTCTTTTAGAAAATTATAGTTATATTTACAAATTAAGGAAAACATAGATGTTACACAAAATTAGTAATTGTGAGAGTAAATATAACCTACTTTTATTTAATATTTTGTATAATCAATATGAAAAATTAATATTTACATATTATAATTTACATCAAATTTATTTAATAATAATAAAACATAATATTTAAAGAAAGAAATTATGTTTTAATTTAAAATTTTATTATATTTACGAAGTTAAATATATTTATAGTATTTTATATTAAAATAATATGATATTTATAATATATACATATAAAAATAACAACTCAATCAAACATGCTACACAATTAAAAAATAATAATAACACATTTACAAAAACAACGATACAATTACAAATTATAACAATACATTTAAAAAAATTGATCTCATTTGAAAAAATAGTCCAACGTATTATAATACATGTTTAAAAATTGATCTCATTTGAAAAAATAGTCTAACGTATTATAATACATGTTTAAAAATTGATCTCTGGAAGAAGGCAGTGTTGCGTTCCCCTTCTTTTAGCCAGAAAATTATTGTTTTTGGCTTCTAGAGAGTTTCCTCTTTCCTGTGACGCTCTTCAATCTAATATTGGAGTTATGCTTCTTTTTTCATCTGCTTCTCTGATCGACCTTCATTGATCCTCTGTAGCTAGAGCTACTCCATTTCTTGATCCATAATGGTTTTGGTTGTGAAGATGTTTCCAAAAGTACTCTTGTTCCACTTTTTGAGATTGTGTTTCAGTTGCTTGAGATTTTGTTGGAGGACATACCTTTTTGAGCTACATGTAATCCTTATGTTGGTTCACCAATCCTGGACCATTTTCATGAAGTATGGGTGGGAAAACCAAAACTTCTCAAATATGAAGGGACTTTGCATGGGAATTCCTCTTATGTTCCATAAGAGGCATATGGGCCAATGGTCAAATCTTGATGATGGGAGAATGGATGCTACCATATCGTCGTTCGAAGTAGCTATATCTTTAGAAACGAGGAAATGATCTAGATGTGAATCTATTTGATTTGAGCCGCCTTGCTTCTTATTCTAGGTGAAAATCCTATTAGAGGTTTCTAGATCCATCGGGTTGCTTTTCTGAATAAATTCTTTGAAGCGAATGTCCTCCTGAGTCAGAGATCTGCATCCTCCCTTTTTCTCTTCAAGGGTTGTAATTAGGTTGAAGTCACCTCCCAAGATCCAAGGTTGTCGAGGGGGGAGTTTCTTGTACCGATCGAGGTATTCTAGCATTATGATTTTTTGATTTGGGATTTGAGGGTCGTAAACATTTGTAAGATTTCCATGAATACTTGTACCCGGAAGGTGGAAGGAGGTTGAAAGGGTATGTTTGGTAGGAAGAAAGTCATTGAGGGTGATCTCGAGAGGGTTCCAGATGTTTTCCAGGCCACCCAAATCTCCTACTGCGTCTACCAATGTTTCTTTGATATCTTTCCAAAGGCGGGACATTAAGGTCTCTAGAGTGTTGTTGTTACACTTTGTTTCTTGGATCATTATGACTGTGGAATTTTCCTATGGATCATTATGTGCTTGGTGGGGCCATTGATGCCCCAAACATTCCATGAGATGAGCTTCATTGAGAACTAGGAGTGTGGGAAGGGAAGAACTCTATTAGTTGGGCATATTTCCCTCATTCAACTAGCCTGGTGCCTAGAGTGTTTATGCGTTGCAGATATGTTTTGTGGCCTCGCTTTTTTATGTCCTTTACTATTTTTTTTGGTTCTTTTTGTGGGATGTTTTGAATGCCAAGTTTGGCTCAGGCTCTGGCTTTGTGCAAAGCCTCTCTAAGTAGTTGAATCTATGTGGGAGGGATGGCATTGAAGGCACGACGTCGACATGCATCTTCCAACCCAAGGAGGTTGATATCTCCCAGATCTAGATCGCTCATTTCCTCATCCATGATCACGTCGAGTTCTTGGTTTGGGTTTTTAGAGGGAGCATCATGAGAGGTCGAGGTTGTGGGAATTGATTGTTCTTGAGTTTTTTGTTGTGCATGCTATGATTTGAGCTTTGTTCAGGATCTTTTGTTAGTTTTGGATGTTGTCTTTTAGGTGTTGGTTGCTCCTCTATATTGGTGGCGTTGATTTATTTTGGTTGATCGACCGAGTGTTGAAGTTGTTGTCCATTGGAGTAGGGGTTGGTTTGTCTACTATTGGCATCTTACGATTATGACGACGTTTGTTGGCTACTTTCCTGAATCCATCCTTGTTTGTGAGGTATGATTTCTTTGGATCAGGAACTGGTTTGTTCTTCGGACAATCTCTTAAGAGATGCCCATGTTCATGGCATTTTCTACAACGAAAATGAACATGCTCATAATCGACCGACTGTATCCATTCCAGATCCTCATGCACAAGGAAAACAATGTCTAGCAGTGCCTTTGCAATATGCATGTAAACACAAATCCTAGCATAGGATGTGTATTTGTTGATCCTTGTTTGATCTGCAATTTTGACAAAGTTTCCCAGAGAATTACCTATGTCTCAAAGTGTTTCCTCATCCCAATAATCCTGCGAGAGGGAGTATAATCATATCCACACCAGAGCCCATGTGAAATCTTCTTTATGAGGATTAAACATTTCTACTCAATAACGAAGGGAGAGACCTGCATAATTGAAGAAGTAGAGGCCTCAATCCATTATTATGTACTCCATCATCAATTTTGAGCAAAGAAATACCCATAAAAGATCATGGATTGTTGCAATGTCTAAGAAATAAAAAGGGAAAGGAAAGTAGAAGGCTCTCAGTGAAGGACTAAGGATTAAAGGTAGCTTGGCGTATTGAACACTCCGCTCACATAGCTCTTCGAAAGTTTGTCAAAGCACACATATGAGAAAAATGACTTGACTATAGTACTTGATGTACTGAACTTTGAAAATAAATGGCATAAAAAAACATAACAGAATGGCAAGGTATTTAACAAGAGGCCCCGTTTTGCTCTCGTCTCTATCTATGATACGTGCTCCGACCACGCCCAAACCAGCACTGACTATTGGTATGTTGCCGAGGGAGTTAAGTGTGATCGTGGTTGATGCGGATAGAGTGAAGACCATTATGTTGTTCTACCATGTCTAAATTGCCAGCATGTGGTTCTTTATTCCTTCCTAAAAAATAAATACATTTGTTTAACCTTCGAAAAACCCACTCATACCTAAACACAACATCATAGTCAAAAGTTTCCTTTTCGCTGGTCATTTTTCCGCTCGTATTCCCATTCCTTTGTAACGTGAATAAATTGAAAACCATTATCATTAAAAATATATATAATTGTGTAGAGCTAGGTAGATTTTAGCGTGGTTACAGAGGTTTCGAAACATTAATTACTAAACTCTATGTTGACTTAGGGAGAACCGCAATTTATTGCAAGAGTTGAGTTTCATTGATAAACTAGACCTAGGTTTTTCTTGTGGGAAGAATCAAAATATCTTTAATTGAGGAAGTAGCGTAAGGCAAAGTTTGGAGGAATTTTTATGCCGATGTAAACCTAATAGCTACAACATATAATACACCAACCAATTGAGTAATGTCACATAGATAGGAAAATCATAATTCTTTTATATAGTTATAATACACTAATTAATTGACTATTGTCACATACATGAGAACATTATAACATCATCAAAATTTTTGTACAAAGTTAAAATCAATGGGGGAGATTTTAGGATAATTTTAAAATGGTTTAAAGATTCTTAAAAATAATGTTTTATGGACAAAGTTTTTATCAATATGATGTTAATCAAAATTCCTATTCCATTTGATGGAGAATTCATTTTTAAAAGAGAGTGGATTTTTTCATTTACTTACTTATTCCTCATTTTAATACTAATAGTTGTTGAGACACAATCTCATTTTTTTTTTGTTTATCATAATTTCTAAATAGAAAGTGGCAATATCATGGTTGAGAGTGTAATTCCATATTAATACGATTCGTTCTTTCAAAAAAATATGTCAATGTAGGAATAACTTTTAGTATACTTCATAGACAATAACCAATGGTGAAAGAAGGCCTACAAGGTATGACATTGGTACCATGTTTGACGCTTCTACTTGAGTGATAGAGGACGTTGTCATATCAACGTCATGGCATGTTACTGTTGGAACCAGGGGAGATGTTTTCACATCAACCAAAAAAATTGCAATCCAAACCTAATTTTAACATCAAGAAAACTTTTAGTGCAATAAGTAATGGGCCATAAACCCTCCTTGTCTCGCCACATGAGATTATTCACCCACCACCCACCAAACCTAATTAAGATCAAGAAAAATTTTAATGTGGTAAGTAGTGCATCATAAACCTTCTTTGTATCACCATGTTAGTTTATTCAGTATTCACCCATCCCACACTCAATGCAAAAATAAAGTAATTATTAAAGTGAAAAAAAATTAGTCCACACATATATTCCCTAGTCCTAATGGTGTGTCATAAATCTCATAGATCACAATAGTGGAGGATATATATAGTTTATCCCATTGTGTGAACGCCACTGAGAACTAGTGCCTAGCCATACGTCATATGCATGGAGTGGGCCCCATTTTGCATATGGCACATATCATTTATAAACTTCACCTTGGTGTTATGCCTCGATGCCCACCATACTATTATAATGGAATTATATTTCCCATACAATGTGGGGACATACAACCTTATTAGGGCTGGTTGTATGGTGGGTGAAAAAACCCTACTACTCATACCTGAGATGAACAATATATATCCAACTCTCTCTCATAACAACTATGACCTAAAGAAAATTTATAAGAATTAGGAATTGTTAATATTAGAACCAAAAAAGATGAAGGATTTGCATTCAAAAGTGACTTGGATTAGATTGAGAATAAAATGAAAGAAAATGAAATATTGCAGAGAGAACATAAATACAATGTTGAAAGTAGGGTATTACAGTGAAAACCGACTTCTATTAATGAATCAAATGGTGGAAAACATTGTGATATGCATAGTATCACGTCCCCACAAGATGTCTGCCCGAATCTTGTGATCGTGCACCTCTTGAGGGCGTGTGGCATCGCGACAATTCTCACTTGGCTCCTTGGCAACACCAAGGATAATTCATCTAGACTACGCCTCTTCACCTAGAAGATACCCATTCGTTCTAGACTACAGGCGAGTCACACTCCTACTCTAGTGCAACTCACTTGTATACTTAGATAATCTTGTTAACAACTTAACTCTTAGTCATTTAAGCATACATCCATGAACATGCGAAACAAAGAGAACACTTACAAAATAGACAAGAGACACATAGATATAGTGTGGGTGACACATGACATGCCTAACACCCGACTAAGTCTTATTATTGCAAAGAAGTTACAATATGAGATCTCCCAGCTCGGTTTACAACTTGGGCAGAGTTGCATGGCTCTCCTCACCTTTCCAAGACACTCATACACAGATTCATCACACCAAGACTCATCTGTCACAACAACTTTCGCAACTCCTGCGGTGCACCCCAAACATGCCTCCACCTCAAACTCACCATTTCTTATTTATCGAAAGACTTCACACAGATCTACAATTTTGTCTCATAACATGCCTCACCCAGACCTATGACAAGACTTACCCAACTCCAAAGTCAACCTGCCTGCTTCTAGACTCAACCCAAAAAAGTTTTCCCTAACTATATCCATAAAATCACCTCAAAGAAGCACAAGTCCTCCCATGTGGAGTGACTTCGCCCCTTGAGGGATCTTGCCCCTCCTTGTCCAAATCTGTTGCAGAAACTCAAAGTTGGTCTTTTCCTCTTCACTTTCTCTATGCCTATTTGGTTGTGCACCTTGTGCTCTTATATGGACTCCAAACGTCACCTTCGTGAACCAACGCATCCCTTCACAGACCTGGTGCAACCAAACAAACCCATTCACTCGTCAACCTTCACATCCTTCAGACCAACACACCCCAACCTTGGGTGCACTCCTCATGCTGATGCACCCCAATATATTTGGTGTGCCCCATGCTTTCTCTCATGCTTGGGAAAGCCCCTTGGCATTTTCGTGTGCCCAAGGCATCAAATTTCCCAGCTAGTGTGACTCTTGGGCGTTGGCAAAAAACCCAAATTTCATCTCCTTGATGACTTGGGAGAGGGTTCCCATGCCCTTCTAGTTGAATACCTTACATCCTCCCCCACCTCAAGTCATTGTCCTCCCCAACAACATATATACAATATTCAATCTCTAAGTATTTTCCCGAACCCATGCCCCCATCACAACTAAGTCTGCTGGAAACCCCAAGTTTTGTGCCAAGTGGAAACCCCAAATTCTACCAAAGTGGAAACCCCAACTTTCCTTGCGAAGTGGAAACCCCAAATTTCCTTGCGAAGTGGAAACCCT
>ML824675.1:54065-77337 GCA_009831015.1 Picea engelmannii | reverse complement strand
CAACATCATGATAAAATTATGAAAATACATCACCACAAGATTCTAAATTTGGACATATCCTTTTCCTAAAATGTATATATACTAGCACAACCACATTATAAAAGTGGTTGATATACGTCAATAGACACCATCAGTTTGGAAAGATGGAAAATGGCATAGATATACACTTATATCAACAACTTTAATAATGTGGAATATTGGGAATAGGCAAGATTAGGGTACCATCAGTTTGGAAAGGTGGAAAATGGCATAGATATACACTTATATGAACCACTTTTATAATATGGAATATTGTGAATAGGCAAGATTAGGGTTAGGATTTTAGATTAGGATTAAGGTTAGGGAAAGATCAAGGTTTTAGATTTGATAAAAAAGATTCAAAGAAGAGAATGTATATCTTTTGACATGTGAATTCAAGTTCCTCAGAGAAATATCTCTAACATCAAGCTAGCGCAGGCCATAGACCTTTACATTTCTAAAGGCAATTAAAAATGCATGAAAGTGATGAATGTACATCGAGTTAAGGAAGTAAGTTTATGTACGATATTATTTGAAAACTCAAAAAAGGAAAACAATTCAATTCAAATACATTGATTAAGAGCCTTGAAATCGCAACACAAATTTAAATTTAAAACTTTAATCTTAATCCACTCTGGAAAACAATAATCATGGCCACAATTTTACGAATTAAATTTATATCCACAAAGATTTACAACTACCAATAAAAACAACAATAACAAGAGAGGGTGAAGGATAAATTGAGTTTGCAAATCACCAAAACTGGAAAAAATGTCCTCTTCTTTGGTGGTTCTTCCTCTGCAAAAAAAATATTGTTGTCCCTAAAAATGAAATCCGTGTATACCCGATTTACCTATCAACATAGCATCCAAAGTGAGTAGTTCCAAATTCATATATTTATAACATGTTGGATATTTCATTGATCGAGTGAATCTTGTGGTGGAGTTAGAGGGTATTGATTTAGTTAAAACCGAGCTAATGGCCATGAACCAGTGAATCACATAATGCTAAAATCCATCGAGAAGGATCCAAGACCAATGTACAAGAATGAGTACTGCAAGGTGGATGAAACACATAAATACAAATTAGAACATCAATAGACCACAAAAGCCACACACGATTTCTAGAGAGGTTGAGGGAGAGGGGTGGACAACAACCCTGCCACCGCCTACTAGCACTCCCGCCGTGGCTCGAATTGTAGGTTAACGATTACCTAGTTCGAGAGGATCCACAATGTCGTGAGGGCAGGCTGCGACAGTCGCTCACGATGTTTCTAAGGGGCATGCAATAAGGTGGGGGCCTTATTCCTTAGATCCCTTAGTCTCCCACAAGTTCACCTGGCGGAGTGTTGACTCCAGGGGTTATAGATGTCTACCAATCAGTCCAGTTGGCGAGTGGCACCCTTAGAGCACGTGGTGCATCCTGAAGGGCACGTCACACAAAAGAAACACAAGAAGCGAGTGGCACCCTTGGAGCATGTGGTGTATCTTGAAGGGCACGTCGCGCAAAGGAAACGAACGAGGCGAGTGGCACCCTTGGAGCACGTGGTGCGTCCTGAAGGGCACGTCGCATTGATGTGGATGAATGAAACAAACCTAAATAGCCATAAGACAATAACACCTTAAGAAATCCTTAAACAAATCCCCTAACCCAGTGTCGCCCAGTTCAGAATCTAAGTACTGAATCTAAAACTTTTAGGGTAAAATTTTAGTCTAACCTTAAGAACAGACCCTGGAATAAAGATAACAATTTAAACAAGAACCCACCTAAGAAATAGTTAGGTCTTCATAAAATTCTTGGGGTAAATAAAGAGAGTAAGGATTTAATTAAACTAGGGATTAATTACTCTTGTATTCTTTCTATATGAGACATTATACATCTTTTGTCTTTACTTAAAAAAAAAAAAAAAACTTTTGTCTTTAACCTTTCTTTTTTCTAGGGAATAAAATTCAAAACATTTTTTTTTCTTACCATATTTAATTTAAAATATAAAAACATGTCCACCACTTAAATGATTAAATATAAAAATATGACCACCACTTAAATGAAGATTTATTTATATGATTATAAAATACAAAGATAAACCACAACCCACTAAAAATGGAAAACTTCATTAATATAGTTAATTTGAAGGCTAATAAGTAATAAATTATTTAACGTGCGGGAGTATAAAAGTTATGAATTTAATAATAAAATGAAAAGATTAACTAGCGCATTTACTTTTTGTTTTTTTTTTTTTAAAGGAGGGATTAATAAAAATAGGGAAATGAGCCTTTTAACAAATTTAAAAGAAAATAATTTTGGAGAAACGTGGGGGATGAGTGACACTTGTCAGACAGAGAATTTTTAGAGGGTTTTCATTAAAACTCAAATGAAATGTGATTTAGGGTAAGAGGGGGTCTCAAAATTCTATAAAAGAAAGGAAGATGAGGAAGATGGGGGAGGGTGAGGAGCGTAACGTTACGCTGCCGAATTTGGACTGGATTGATTGCTTGTGAGGAGTTGGGATTTTCTCAACTAGGATTAGAGTGGTAGCTCGGCCTTGGAGGTGAGCTGGGAAGCTAGGCATACCTTCTGGATTTGTGTGGCCCCTTTGCGACTCGGGGGATATTAGTAATTACGCCGAAAGGTGTACACCTATTGACAATGGGCACATTTAATGATCTTTTAATCATAAATTTCAATCCTATGGTTATCAATTGAAGATGTTGTCATATTCTTAGTCGTCCTTCCAAATCAATGAATGAGATCTCATATTCATAACTTCCTAGCATTTCTAAAGGCATCAGTTAACCTGTTTACTTTTTAACATTTACTTAATATGATTAAGAAATTACTCTGTAACCATCTAATTGCCACGTTCAAATGATTAACAAACTTACTTGAAATTACAAATTTACTTCACTTCCTAAGATGATGGCAGCCACATCCATTCCTTTCATATTCTTCCTATGGATGCCGCATCCGTTCGTTTCATATTCTTCCTACGATGGTAACCCCATCCATCCTGCTTTTTATTGTGGTCGATTTCTCATGTCCATGATAAAGAGGGTAGCAGGAAAAGACACAGGTGCGAGCAAAATGCAAAGAAAAATTAATGCCTGTAGCTTGCCAGACAAGGACGAGAGCGACACAAAATCTAGGACAAGCATATACATACCCGTGACTATGGCAATTCCGTAGGAAATTGCCACCAAGAATGGCCTTTGCATTTGTGCCATTTCCTTTTGGTTTGCCCCTACAACGAAGAGCACCGAGAGGAAGCAGACCATGGCAGGAACCCCGACGTTCAAGAGCAGGAAAAGGGATTCAGTGTGGGGAGATATTGCGGTCTGGATAGAGGTGTAAACCGCCGCGCTCAACCCCACATAACTGGTGGAGAGCCCCAACACGAAGCCTCTCTCATTCACAAAGTTTCGAATGCAGATCAGGTACCTTACCGTGTTGAACCAGCTGTGATAAATGTGCGATATTTGTGCTTATATATCTTACTGTACACATATTTCATTATATATATGTCAACATATACATTTTGTGCAACTTCTGTACAGATACTGAAAATGGGATCTCTGCGCATAAACGTCCCACAGTATATATATCTTATTCTCTTGGCATATACTAAAGAATCCATTTTCTACTTGACTCTTATCCCTTATCTAATACAAAATTACAAATCTTTATAAACCTCAGGTGCAATTTCAATTAATGTTGGGAATCATTCTCAGTATCAATGAATTTCGATTTTCACCCACCTGCCAGTATGCCAAGGGAGAGATATTCCAGACCAACGAGAGCCACTGGTCACCATAGCCCACAAACCCCAAGTAGTGGACGATCAAGAGCACAATCCACATAGGAAAATAAAGAGAAGCGAGGCTCGATAACCAGCTCATCACCTTGCCTAGATCAGAGGCCACTGCAATATTGTTGAGATGGACTTGGTCGATGTCTAATACTTCCTTCAGAACCGAGGAATAATCAGAGAAAGAAATCGAAGTTGGTTCCATGGATTACCTGCAACCATATGGCAGCGACGAAGTCCATCCATCTGAATGCTTCAGTTCTGCTTTTCATTTTCTAGGCGAGCCAAACCTTTCGGCATTCACCAGCCACAAATTTGTGGTTGTGCTAGTAGTAAGAGTATGAACTATCAAGATGACTTGCATCGTCGTCTGCTCGATGAATTACAAGAGGTGTAAATTGGAAAGTCATCACTGCAGATTCACAGTGAGATCCCATGGCTTTCGACTGAAATAAATTAGGTGGATGGATAGGAAAGAATGTGAGAAAAGAAATGGAGTCAATAAGCAGTTGGTTTTTTTCAAATCGCACGTGCATCACATCATACATCCGTGTGATATGCAATCATGTTCATTTACCACGTTGGACGCCAGTGAATATTACCATGACAATGTTACCCAACATTACAATGCCAGGGTTAACGATAACCTTAATGGAAATGACCACGACATGGTTAATGACATCCTTAATAGAAACGATCCAACATTATGACCTAGTAAAGAAGAAAAAGGAGATAATGCTCCACACACCCCAAGAACACGTGGTAAAGAAGGGGAAGCTGGAGGCACCCCACACACCCTATGAATAGTAAAACAACATAGTAAACAACTTAAACCAAGTAAAAAATCAAAGGCAGTAAGACACCTAAACCTAAAGTGGGCATTAATAATTGGATCAATCATTATTATGCAATCACTCTTTTTAATGATGAACATACATGTTTTGTCTTGCAAGGAAGTTAATGATTGAAATCCTAGCCTTTTATTTATTGTAACAACGAAGAATATTCAAAGCATATGGAATCGTGTCCACATAAATCACATATGTGATTAAAAGCCCATTAATTCTGACACTTTTCAATAGTTCACATCATTTCTTTTTTGTAACGTAGAAGCTTATATTACCTTCAAGAAATTGAGTGCCAAATACATGTCATTCGACGTGGTGCTTGGACTGGACTGCCAAAAGTGGAAACCAATTCCAGCACCAAGTCCCATATAGCATTAAATGTATACCCTTGTAAGTAAAATGTCTAAAATTGCCAGATTAGCTACATAGCAATCCTAGATTTAAAGCTTGCCTGAAAACTACAGAGACTAGAAATAAGAGATACACAAAAAGCATGGCATGATAACGAGGAGGAATTGGCTCGGTTGGAGTGCACACACACCGACGATGGAAAACTAGGCAATGTTGACATGGTTGCTAGTAAGATAATGAGGACATGGTTGCTAGTCAGATAACGAGTCTAGGAGATTTACTAACCGGTGGTCCATCATCTCTTGATGGTAATGTTGTTTTGCAACATCCATGCGAAGTTCAAAGATTAACTGGAGCTGGTCATCAAAAAACAGACGCGGAGAATTTTCTACTTGTGTTCCACTGGAATCTATGAACTGCTTCCTATAATAATGCCTGGTCATCAAAAAAACAAACGCGGAGAATTCTCTACTTGTGTTCCACTGGAATCTATGAACTGCTTCCTATAATAATGCCTGAACCAAAGGAACCAGAACCTAAGGTGGAGAATGTCTTAATGCCTTAACCAAAGGAACCAGAACCTAAGGTGGAGAATGTCTTGCTGGAGGTGAAGCAGGGGCTTCCATATTTCCTAATTTTGTCTAGGTGGAACTTCCTCTTCCACAATGACATATCCCCAAGCCTCCTCATCTTGCTCGCTAGCCGAAGAATCGAAGAGAATGGAGGAAGGATAAATTAAAGGGCGACGATGACCTATAGAAATGCGAGAGGTTCCAGAACCCCAACGAGGTTTACCTCGTTCGAGAGGCATGGTGCAGAGAGGGAGAGGATAAGACTAGAAGGGGAGCTTAATAAGACCAAAGATAGGTGAAAGGTGGAAAGAAGTGGAGTTATGGTTGCTAACAGGAGGAGATATGATTGCAATATACCACTAGGGAGATTTAAAAGGAGCAATGGTGAGGTCCTGAACCCATAAAAGAACCATAATAACAACATAAATAACATTTACCGCAACTATACCAGAGCTTGCTGCGCCAACCATCGACGAGACCTTTGACATAATGTTGAGCATGAAAATGAGACCGTGGAGAAGAAAGTTGGGATAAATGATCCGTCTCAGGCGAGGGGCCAAGCGCTTGGAGGATACGCCAACATCCAAGTGTCTCATTATCATTCTGGGCTAGGTGGCATCTCATCATATTTGCAATTTTAATTTATGAATGTGTAGAAAATTGCAAATATTTTTCTGTTATTACGCCGAAGGGCGTACACCTATTGACAATGGGTAGATTTAATAGGGGTTTAGTGATTAATAAGTTTATTAAATATGGTTGGAATATTCTTAGTAGTCACACAAAATAAATGGTTGTGATTTCAATCATTAACTTCTTAGCTATTATAAAAACATCCGTTTATGTGTTTACTTTTTGACATTTACCTAATCATATTTAAAAATTACTTTGATAGCTAACTGATTGCCATGTAAATGATTTACATAAATTAAAATATTAACACCAGATAAGATAAATAAAGCACAACCGTTTATTTGTTAATCAATAATAAAATTTAATAAATTCTTTACCAGCCGATACCTTTCGGTGTTATCCAGCTGCTACCTTTCGGTGTTATCCAGCTGCGGTATTAGCGGCTGTGCTAGTTTCTAATTTTGCAAGATTTCTAGTAACATTGGTGTTCTCCTCTTCATAGTAAGAGCCTCTATTAATCGTCTTAGTATACATTATTATTTCAATTTCATTAATCGTCTCAGGTCACATCATTATTTCAATATTGGAGCACCAATTACTCGGATTTTTCTTTCATATTTGCAACATGGTGTAGGGAACATTGTATCTGTATACGAATGAATTTATGCGCATTTAATTTACTTATGTTTCATGGATACCAAATACTGTGTGAAGTTACAAACAGTTTCACACAGTTATCTTGAAGCACCAAATTTTAGTTGAAGTTACAGACAGTTTCACACAGTTATATTGAAGCACCGAATTTTAGTTGACGACAAGAAGAAACAGTGGCCCTGGCTTTCATAATTAATATATAATCAAAAACATAAACGATGATCATAGAAAAGCCACAGAAGATTGTTGACTGAGTCACACTCTGCAAACCAAAGTTGTATCCAAACCATCAAATGCAGTATGCAACATAGAAGGAAATCTGCTTAGTATTATAGAAGACTTATATATTAGGTAAGGAGTGAGAAAGATGCTTCTGTATTAACTTAGAATTTTAGTACCGAAAAGGATGGTACTGTTTTCATGTTCTGTTGGAAGAACTTATTATCTTGAAAGGATTCATCAGAGAGTAGTAGTCATGCTGAAATTGGCACAAGTCGTCGGTTGAGGTATTGAGAACAGATTGGAAGAGAAACCGAGTGTTGAGCTGCCCAGATCGAATTCGAGAAGAATCTCTTGCATCTGAAAAGTTCTGATCACAATCGATGCCACCGGATCCTCGCCTGCATCAACAAAAGCAAGACACAACTCATTCTCAATGCCGTCCCACTCCATGGAGTTAGCTCCAAGGATCCTCCAAGTAGCATTGCCCTGCAAAACAAGGTCGATCATTGGCACAGTGGGGCCCGGATCAGTGCTCCCGTGAGAGGGCACCCCCGTACCGCGTGAATCGAAACACACACCAAAATCCAAAGGCGAGGGAAAGGGCTCCACTATGTCCACCCGCTTGATATTCATTTCCTTCGCCATCTGGGTGTAGATGGCGACGAGGGAGTTGTAGATGGGGCTGGCCAGTTGGGTGTAGGTTACCACTGTGCTCAGCTTGGTGCCGTCGCGTCCCCCGGTGCCGATTCGCAGCTTCTCTGCGTCTATTGGCACGTCGACGCCGTTAACTTTGATTCCCTGAACATCGATATAAAAACCGTGGGTGGAGGCGTGGGTGGAGTTGGGGATCTTGACGGGGTTTCTGATCAAGGGAGTGTGGGTGAGGTGGCGAGAGAGGTCGCTTGGGTTTCCGCCTTTTAGCGGAGAGAAGACGAGCGGGGCATCACCAAAGAAGAGATGCCCATCTAAAATTGAACCCTCCTGTGACAGACACATGGCAAACTTGCGACTAAAACACCCAGCGGCGGAGAGCTGAGCTGGCAGTGCAAGCGTGGATGAGCTCATCCTGGCGACGCCATCCATCCCGTTAAACAAACCATCAATGCCGGGAAACAAATTGGAGGGATTTCTTTGTTCGGCGCAAGCGAAGGGCAGGCGATGGATAGGGTATTTTCGACCGTCGCTGCAGAGAAGCGCTGCCACGTCCTACCCAAGTTCGACGCCTGGTTCGGGCATGGAGCAGCTGTGATTGTTGCAGCCGGGGGCGCGTGGGCCAATGCAGGTGTAGCAGGCCGAATACTCATACGATTTGCAGAGCTGCGTACTGCAGTCGACGGGGCAGTAAGTGGAGGATATGTAGCTATTGTTGAAGCATCTTACCCACGTGTATTCTTGCTCGATGTCTAGCAATAGTTGCAGGACCCGTATAGGGGTTCTCTGCGCCATCTTAACTATGTAGAGCAGCATGCCGTCGTATTGTTGGATAGGCATGGCGAGAAACCTCGGGTGCCTCCGGGACGCATTTGCAGGCAAATGAGAGAAGCACACGATGACGGCGGAAATGAGGACGACACGGAGACTTAGCGAAGGCATTGCTTTGATGAAAGGTCAGAGTGGTAAGTAGGGCTACTAAAATGGGGATGCAAGAAGTTGCACAATAAATAGGCAGAGTAGGGGGGAATTAGAGGCTGTAGCTTGGTGGATGCGAGATCGTGTTGACCTAGATATCTGAGGGCACTCACGTTGACCATGGTGATAGTAGTTGGATGGCCTAATGTCCTACAGAGAAGCCATGCATGGTAGTCGTTCAACGGGAGAGGGCCTAGGCCTACATGACCATAATGAAATCCATATACTGTTTCTCCAAACCGTTTTTCTGATTTCAAAAAAATGATAGCGGGGTGCTTTAATCTCAACCCGAGAAGCCGCACTAGGAAATCATGGTTGGGTGAGATTTTGGAAATTTAAACCATCCACTTCCCTTTAAACCAATCCGGAGAGCTATGACAGAAAAGGCTTTCATTGGATTGTTTTCGTAGTAGTCTAAACTTTTTATGTTTCATTGGATTGTTTTCGTAGTACTCTAAACTTTTTTTGGTTTTTTTTTTTAGCTATATTATCCATTTAATTTTGATCAAATCGTGTAAGAAATTATAAGATTTGTATATTTGAGTGGTTAAGAGTGTATAATCTTAGTGTTCCCGAGTTTTTTCAAAATGCTGAATCTATTTATGCATTTAAAAATTCAATTTAAACTACCAATAACTAAAATTTTACACAAATTTGTATCTCCATATTCGAGTGAAAAATATCAAAATATAGAACGTTGAAATGACATCATCATTATTCATGTAGTCACAAGAACAACTCAAACTCTTTTTTTTATGAGTGAGAAGAAAAAGGTTTGAATAAAAAAAAAACTATTGTTTTCATGGCGAAGGAAAACTTTGTTAGCCTCTTTCTCATATACAATCATTACGTCTTAGTATACCACCTTTGATATATTTTACATGCTAGGATACACTTGTTATCCTAAGTGTGTTTCTAGATTCTTATACTTCCTCATTTGACCTTATCTCCTGATGAAGTGTCGATGTGAGAACAATTGAGGTGGTTTCATTATTGTATTATATATTTGTATCATTAAGATGATTACAATGTTGAGAATTATGGCTTGAGGCCTTTTCTTCCAATCTTCTTGTCCCAATATTCTTATGCTCAATTTCTTCAATTGGTATCAGAGCATTATAGTTCTTAGGGCCTGATTTTTTTTCATGATAGTTTTCTAGTTGCTCACAACAAGTTGCAGATCTACATTCATTTATTTGGCCGAGAAGAATTCGATCTGAGATATAGCAGGAGCATGGAGCGAAAGAAGGAAAGAAAAATACATGGCAATTTTGAAGAACACGGCTTCACTGCTACATGCGGATCTACCAGAGGTGATTTTTTTTGAGATCTGCAATTGGAGGCATATCACTGTGGTGTTGGAGATTTGTAGTAATGGATTCACGCCTTGCTGTCTACACCAATAAAATTACAGATCTACATCACAAATATACATCTGTCTGGGGGCGCAATAGCAAGGTCATCACTCTTTCATTTTTTCCTAATTTAAGATGCAAATGTGTTTGCATAAACACTTCATTTCAATTGATATGCCTGGTGTGGACATTAATCTTCCTATTCCACATCAGTGTCTTGCAAAATCTCATGTCCAGTAGATGCAACAGTGTCTATTTCCTCTGCTTTCTATACAACCATTTCGCCTATAGTTCCTCGTCTCTTTTGGCCTCCAGAGATCCCCCTTTCCATTTTGCTGCCAACTTTGGTGTCTGCACATATCTCAAGGCCAAGAATTTTTCAAAATATAATCTGTTGAGATGCTTTTCTTTTTTCCTTCAACAACAATTGCCTTAATAAAAGCATCAATCACTATATTGGGACGAACTTTCATTTCTCTCTGTCTTATCCAAGTCTTTTACCAATTCTGCGTAGTTGCAGCCAACACCTTGACATCTTGCAGCAAAATCTAAGGTTTCACAGACTGTCAAATCCCCACTATGATTATCAGTTTGACTGACATATGTGGATGTCCTCTGGACAATGAATTTTGAAAACTTATGGTCGTTATAAGTAATCTCTCCATGACAACTTCTTAAGTCATAAGCCTCAACAGTAAGACCCATTTGTCTTTGAAAAAGAGAATTATGAGTTGTTACGGGGAGTCGATCTATGGACAAGTCAGAATTTTTGCTTCGATTCACTTTTTTTTTTCATTTTGTTGAACATATTAACATCGCAATTTTGTTGAACATAGCAATGTCGTAATGTCATGAACATAAATTGACGTCACAATGTCACGAAGATAAATTGATGTCGCAATGTCATGAACCTAAATTGACGTCGCAATGTGATGAACATAAGCATGTTGTTACAATGTGGATAGTAATGTCGCATTGTGACAAACATAAATAGATGTTGCAATGTGTTGCACATCACCTTGTCGTTGAAATGTGATGAACATTTCCTTACAGTGCAATGGGACACACATATCCCAACATCGTAATGTGACAAACATTTCCAAACATCACAATGTGTCAAACATAGTAACCTTGTCATCGAACGAACATGCTTTGATGTTGCAATCTAATGAAAAAATTAGATGTTACAATGTGACAAACATAATAATGTTTCACTATGTCAAACATAATAACGTCGCACACTGACGAACATAGTAACATTGTAAATCGATGAACATAAAATCATTGCAATTTCATGAACATACTAATGTTGCAAAGTAATGAACATAAAATGACGTCACAACGTGGTGAACATAGGCATGTCATCACAATGTGTATAGTAACATCACATTATGACAAAGATAAACATACATTGCAATCTATTGCATGTCACCTTGTCGTCGTAATGTAACGAATATATACAGATGTCGAAATGTGGATAACCATAGTAACATCATAATGTCAGTTTTTGTTCATGACATTGTGAGGCCAGTTAAATATGTTCATGACATTTCGACGTTACTGTGTTCAACAAATTGCAATGTTTTTTTATTCATCATATTGCAACGTTACTAAGTTTGTCACTCTGTGATGTTACTATGTTTGACACATTTCAACAATAATATGTTTGTGATGTTGTCACATCCAGTTTTGTTCGTCAGATTGGGATGTCGAAGCATGTTCTTTAGATGATGGGGTTGGTGTTGGAATATGTTTGACAAAGTCTCACAATGGTTATGTTCCTCACATTGCAATATTGGGAAATGTTTGTCTCATTGTAATGTTGGTCTATGTTTGTCACATTGCGAAAATGGGTTGTGTTCATCATGTTGCGACGTTTGGAAATGTTTGACACAATGCGACGTCAGGATATGTGTGTCACATTGCAACATTAGGATATGTTCATCACATTGTGATGACAGGGCATTTTTCGTCATATTGACGTTTGTTTATGTTTGTCACATTGCGACGACAAGGTTATGTCCATTAATTTATGATGACATGGCTATGTTTGTCACATTCTGATCAAGGTATATGTTCGTCAATTTTTTATCAAGGTATATGTTTGTCACATTTCATGACGTCTGTATATGTTCGTCACATTGCGATGACAAGGTGATGTGCAACACATTACAACGTATGTTTATGTTTGTCACAATGCGACATTGCTATCCACATTACAACGACATGCCTATGTTCGCCAGATTGTGAGGTTGGTTTATGTTCATCACTTTGTAACATTAGTATGTTCAAGAAATTGCAATGCTTTTATGTTCATCATATTGCAACGTTACTATGTTTGTCAATGTGCGACATTATTATGTTTGACACAATGCAACATTATTATGTTTGTCACGTTGTAATGTCTAATTTTGTTCATCGGATTGGAACATCAAAGTATGTTCATCGAATGACAAGGTTGTGTTCGACACATTATGAAAAGAAAGTTTTTCCAAAAATTTTTAAAAAACAATTGCAACTAGTCATGAATTATTTTATTTTTATTTTTATTTTACATATCAACTTAAATATGCTTAAGTAGATTTTTGATCCTAAAATTGAAAAACTTAAATAATGTAAATGTTTTTAAATAATTTATAAAAATAACTGCAACCCTAAATTCAAAAAAAAATTATGAATTAATTTTTATTTATTTATTTTATAGATCAACTCAAACATAACATACTTAATCAAGTCTTTCCTTATAAAACTTAGATACTACAAATGTTTATAAATAATTTATGAATATATAAAATATATTCTACAAAACTTTAAAATTATATTTATATATTTGTATCAATAAAAAGTGTATTTTATAGTATTATAAAATTAACTATATATCAATTCCATATAATATATTATATAAAATCAAAACTATAATAATAACAACCAATTTTATATAATTTAAATAATAATGAATTACAAATATTTATAAATAAACGTAATAATCAATTACATAATAATAATAAAATATATAATAATAAAAAATTACATACCAAATAAATAATGATAATGATAATATATGAAATTAAAATTCTAATTATATAAATAAATTCTAAATATTATCAATAAATAAAAATAACTAATCCTTTTAATTTTGCAAAAATTATAAATTAATATTAAACATTTTAATAATCATTTTAAATAATATTAAATATATACTAAATCAAAATCATTGAAAGTGTTAAAGTGTTAAGCTTCATTAAAACAAAATTTCACTATTATTCCAATTACAATTATCTATGTATGAATGTGAAGCAATTTATCATGACTTATTTATAAACAACCATTTATAAAAAAATGTAGTGTCAAAAGTTTATAAATAAACATTTAAACAACGATATCACTCCATTAAAAACATAGTGTAATGTCAAAAGTTTATAAATGGACATATTATTAGTCCGTGCCAAAGTAAGAATGAATTTGCTATTGATTTAACATTAATTTTCATTGACTTAAAAAATTCCCATGAGAAACTTAATATTTTACATAAGAAATATATATTTTTATTTTTTAATCTATAAAATCACTTATTTTTTTAAACTGTCATTGGTTGAAAAGTTTGAGGTCTTATTGTGGCCTTCAAGTAGTTCAAGAATTTAAATTAATTTCACAATCAATATTTCATACTCCCATAAATAATTTTATTAGGGAGCAGGGAGACTCTGAACGTCAAGATTCGCTCCTACCACTATATCAAATGAGTGCTATCCAAGTTTCTGAAACTGAAACTGATTTGCCCTCGCGATCGTTCGAGGATTTGAAAACGAAACCTCCAGCGATTGCCCCACAGAAGAATGAAGGGACATTAATTCTTCTAGTAAATTATACCCATCAACATTGTTGGGTGCAGGTGCGATCGAAGGAGAGAGAACGTGAGAATTCCAATGGTGGAGCATCCATATTGCATACAAAATCATCGACGCTCCAATGAAATCTTGAATGAAATTCAAAAACTTCAGCAGAAACACCACGAATACTCGGCATCCTTGGCACCTCATCTTTAGGAATCCTCTCTCCTACAAACCCACTCACCCCATCTTTAGGAATCCTCTTTCCTACAAACCCATTTTAGAAACAAGCCTAATTTAGTAGAAACAGGATCCGAGTTCGTAACACGAATGCAGTATGGGTAAATTGCAAACCCAATTCAGAGACGAACCTAATTTGGAAAAAATCGGACTAGCAGCCTGTTGACGGGAAAAAATGACTGTCCGTCAATTGAAAGAACGAGTTTGGTCCGGGGTTGTCTAAATAACCCAAGTCGTTTGGTGTAACTCGTTTTGACAGGTTTAACGACTCCGTTAGCCAATCTAAGAATCCTAAAAGAAACGAATAAAAGAGAGAAATAACTAACTAATTACTAAACACTATATATATGTACATATGCTCTAATGTAACTGTAGTAGTTGTATTTAAGTAGAAGATATACAAGTCTCGTTTATTTACATGATTTACAAGATGCAAGTTTTAATCGAAACTTACGAAAATCGGGAAACAAATAAAGAAAGCACATAAAAATATTTATTGTTTTTCTTTTATAAATTTAAAGAATCTTGTAAAAAAAGTTAATGAAACATGAACATGTGGATGATCAAAGTTGAACCATACATTCTAGTTTCAATGATATGTAAATGATAGAAAAATACAAAGAAACTACCTTGTTAGTGAATTAGTGAGGTGTATCCAAGCATCTGCATGAGTGGTGAACATCCAACTGCCATGTCCAAGACATAAATCTGCAATGAACCTTATGATTGTTCTAAATAAATTCAGAACATGTATTGACAGCTTAGGTTTTAATGATACAAAAGGAAACAAAAACATAAACCTGTGATCTCATAATTATACATGATTACAACAAGATAAATCTGGAAGCGATCTATTTATTTTATCATTCAATTTAAAACTCAAAGATAAATCCCATTATTTAAATCGAAGATATAATCACAACATTTGTATTTTGATGAAGCAAATGATAGATGGTATTTATAATATAAACCTTCTATACATCACAGATCATTTGATCTAAAGATATCAAACCTACACATGTAACATGATTAAAAAAAAACATAAATAAAAACATTATAAATAAAAGACTAAAGCCAAAATGTATATATGATGTTCTATTAAGTTTTTAGAATCACTTGTCGATTCTGTAGTCCTGGAAGAATTTTTTGGGATAATAGACTTTAAAGATTGGAAAAATTAATACATAAATGATAACAATTAACCATGTATTGATAAAAAAAACTAAATCTATTTAAATCAATGCATAATTAATTAGTCAAAGAATATGAAGATATTATATGAAAATAAAACCATTTTACTCACAGGACAAAAGCCATTAAGCAACCTGGAATTCCATATTCTTCTTTAAAAATACTCGTCCAATTAAAGAGAAAGGATTAAAATCCTCCTCTCCAATTATTGGATCCTTTGGCTTTGAACATTCTCATATATTTATACAATGAATGAATAGTTTGGGCGTCACTATTAATTTTCGCCACCTGAAATTTGTCTCGTAAAAATACATCAATATCTCTCAAATCCTGCATTGTTTTGGGAAAATCTCTATGTGGAAGGTAAATGGGTCCATTTGGGTTCTGAGTTTTCAACCGTTTCTTCAAATTCCTCACGGTTTGGCTGCAATCAGTTCCGCAAAATCGCCTATCTGATCATGACGCTTGAACGTATTTGGATAATAAAATCAAGCCATAATCAGATTCGTATCAAATATTTGATAATAGAAACCTGTGAAACAAAAAGAAACCTAAATTAATGACCTAAAAATTGTGAATAAAACAAAATCTAGAAAAATAAAAAATGAATTTAAACTAACTATAACTTATAAACAAACATTGTTTATAATTTTCTTTCAAATATGATTTAGAAGCTTCAAGTTAATGGAGAGAAAAAAATATTAATTTTATTTTTTTACAAAATCAAACAAATGATAGATAATTCTTTTATTATTATTATTTTGAAAATGAGATGCAAAATAAAAAAAGAATTTAATTAATTAATATCACCAAATGATTTCATGAAAATGAGAAACCAACCAAGATATTATTTGATGAAGTATTGAACCCATTATTCAAAATAGTCAAACTTGCTAATGAGCAAAAGAAAGAACACATAATCATAACATTTGATAAAAATTAACGTTTTTGTTTAAATTGAGATTTTATGCTCTTTTCTAACTTTTGACATATACTCTTGTAATGAATATATCATACTATAGTGAATGTCTTAAATTTGTCTCAAAGCAAGCCAAGATATGAAACTATTTGAAAAGATTGATTCTGTAGCTCACTATAATTATCAAGATTCTAACAGGGGCTCATTTAAATTTTGTAAAAAATTTAAGGGAAATTGTTGGGGCCCAACACAGTCGGATTCCCTTGAATTATGCTATTATGAGAGAATTGAATACTGGGATTTTCAGGCTTCTTTGGTTTAGAGTTGTGTGACAACTAGAAACTATATGCCGTTTTCATGCATGAGAGGACATGAAAGAGCAAATAGTTGGTAAGCCCAGACTTTAATTGCCAACGTAGGAGGACAACAACATCGGTTTACAAAGAGATATACACAGGAAATAAACGTTAAAAGTATAAAGCTAGGTATTTGAACTTCTACCAAACATATATATATATATATATATATAGTTAATCCCGCTCACTGCATTTCTAATTTACCTATCATGAATATAAATGTAATATTTTTTAATCTTTTTAAATAAAATAATAGATTATAATCATAATAAATATAGTAATATTAATAATCAATTATAATTCTAATAAAAAAAAATAATAAGAATAATTAATTTCATTAACTTAATAATTAATTATAATTATAATAAAAATATTAATATTGATAATTATTTTCATTAATTTTTAATAATAAAATTTAAATAATAAACTTAATTATGTATATGAGATTTTAAATCATTATTATTATTAATTTTCAAACCTACTAAAAGCAAAGACTTTATTACCTTACAACTCATTGTTAAATTACAAAACTTCTTCATGTAGTAACCTGACATTGACATTTTATAAGAAAACTTATTATTGAAACTGTCATTCAATATGACATTTTATGAGCATCCACGCTCAGTCTTTAGTGAGACGACTATTTCTTCTTTAATGGTGGGAATTTAGTTATGAAGGCGTGGGTAAATGTTCACATTTTAACTGTAATCATTTCATTACTTATGGTTTGTAAATTATTAATCAAAAACTTTTAAAAATTAAATAATTTTTTTTTTTAACTTATAGTTTGTAAATTATTAATCAAAAACTTTTAAAAATAAGAAATTCATTTTTTTTAAAAATTGAAGAATTTAATTTATAAAATTGTGCACACTTTACAGAGAGAGTTAAAATCTTAGTTTTAATTTGAAAAAATAGAAAATAATCTTAATTTTGATTTGGAAAAATAGAAAATAAATAACAAAAGGATGGACCAAACTTGGCATGCCCGTGGATACTTCTACTTTAAAATTAATATCAACTCTTTGAGTGGAAACTTCATGATCATGGATGATCCCTCCACTCTTGTGACTTCGAAAAGATTTTTAAACAAACATAGTTTATAAAAAAACGTTTTTAAATAAACGTTTTTTTTTTTCAAAACTACTACTACTCCAATATTGTTTTGCCATATTACCACTGATATCACTGTATACTTACGGATACGTACAGTGTATCTGTAAAATTAATAATGGACATTTGTTGCATTGAATTGGACCAAACGAATCATTATATGATATATTGTGAAATTTACAAATGTTGTATCTGTGACACATTTTTTTGATGTGTCCATTTTTCTACCAATAGTTCTCTTTCTTGTACAGCCAACCTACGGATAACATATTTTTAAGCTTTTTAGTCAAATTGTAATTTAAAACAAATTGCAAGTGGAAATTCACTTTTTTTTTAGGTTTAAGGTTAAATTTTTAAGGTTTAATTGTAATTTAAAACAAATTGTAAGTGGAAATTCACATTCAAATTTAGTCTGCCAAACGATTCCAATCATTAATTAAATGTAAATTTCCTCTTGTAATTGATATAAATGATAAAAAAATAATATGAATTGAATTAAGTTAAATAATGAGACCTCATAGTCACTAATACTATATTTACGTCGAAAGGCGTACATATATTGACAATGGGCACATTTAATAGGTTTTTAGTTCTTAATACATTTTTTATGGAAGAGATTAAATATGCCTAGAATATTTTTAGTCGTCACAATAAATGAATGGCTTTGATTTCATCCATTAACTTCCGAGCTGTTATAAAGACATCCGTTTATATGTTTATTTTTTTACATTTACCTAATCAAGTTTAAAAATTATTGTGTTCACTAACTTATTGCCACGTCTACCTGATTAAAAGATATTAAGATATTCGCACAAGTATTAAGGCATTTCAAATATTCGCACAGGTATTCACCAGCCTCGAGTTAGCGGTTGTGCTAGTATATAGATTTGGTAATTTATTTTGATACCTGAATGCATATAGATACTCGGTTGTGTGGAGCATGATCCTCAGCTACGGTCTGGACAATATGAGGACCTGCCATAACAATACATTACATTTACTACCAGGAAACACCATAGGGTTAGAGATTTAATTCAGATGGGGGATGAAATCCATTTGTTGTAGAATGACACGTATAATTTCCATTCAACACAGATGGTTGAGGTATATGATTTGTGACAGCAAAAGAAGTTATGAAATTAAATTTCATTCATTGATTTTGAAAGAGTAAGAAGAATATGCTAACATCTTTGATTGTTAACCATAAGATATTGATCAATTCATCAATTCCAATAGGAGGATGCCTACAAACCTAAATATAACTTTCTATTTCAAGTCAAAGTAATTTTGATGGTTATAAATTTGCAAAATTTTTATAATATTTTTTCAAATATAATTAATATAACTTTTTTATTTGAAGTCAAAATAATTTAATAAAATAAAAATCTTATTTCATTTAAATTTTTTTAAAATTATGTTATTTTTTATTGCTAAAAAAAAGTGAAGTCGTCATAAATATACCGTAATTTTTAAAATTCTGTTATTTTTTATTGCTAAAAAAAAAAAGTGAAGTCGTCATAAATATACCCTAATTTGAAGAGAATTTTTCAAATAAAAATAAATAAATAAAAAATGTAAATTTGGCACCCCCCAAAAAAATAGCTCACTTGGTCTTGACAGCCGAGAAGGAAAAAGGTGGCAGATACTAATGTCAATCTGCATTGGGAAAAACATCGTGCTTGTCAACTAACCTCAGACATTGACGCCAATCTCATCCATACGTTGGGCGAACACTGTGACAGGATTAGGTATAAACCGACTCTGCCTGTTGACCGTCTCTTTGACATCATACGCACTCAACGTTTCACGCGCAGCTCCTAAGCTGTGTATACGCAATTTCTCGTCCTTTAAAATTTCTCGTCCTTTAAAATGGTTGATTTAAAATTGGGCAAAACCTTCTAGGTTAGGTTTAGAAATATATGGAGATTACCGTTTTAAAAATGATTTAAGTCTGGGAAAAAAAACAAATGAATAGCTCCAAACTTGTATGTTGGTGAAATCACTTTTTTTTGTTTGTTTTTTAAATTGCATTTTTAATTCATAAATAAATTTAACACTCTAAAAATTTTAAAACATTCAAATTATATATATTCAATTACTCAAATCTAAAGTTTCAACATTTTTTTTTAAATTAAATAAAAATTAATAAAATAATATAATCATAAAATTCCAAAAACATTGAAACTACAAACTTCAAAATTCCTCCCTCAAATAATTTATGGTGTTTAACCTTCAACCATAAGCTGGAGAGTCTGGCCCAATTCGTTAGACGGATCGTTTGGGGTAGTTGAAATACCCACTCATCCCTAAACACAACATCATTGTCAAAAGCTTCCTTTTCGCCGGTAATTTTTCTTACAAAGGCTCTTATTCCCATCCTTTTTAATGGTAATAAAGTTAAATTGAAAACCATTATCATTTAAAAATATATATAATTGTGTAGAGAAAGGTATATTTTAGCGTGGTTATAGAGGTTACCAAACATTAACTACTAAATTCTATGTTGACTTAGGGAGAACCGTAATTTATTTCAAGAGTTTTCCTTGATAAACTACAATTAGGTTTTTCTTGGTTGGACAAATCTAAAAAACTTAAATTAACGAAGTAACGACAAGGCAAAGTTTGGAGGAATTTTCATGCAATATCTACTACATATAATATATCAATCAATTGAATGATTTGTCTAGATTGGAACAAAATTCACGTACATAGTTAAAATAATAAGAAATTTTTGGATATTTTAAAATCATCCTTTTTAAATTAAAGTTTTTGGATATTTTAATATTTTAATTTTTTTTAAGAAAAGTAAAATAAAGTTTTATGATCAAAGTCTATAAATCAAATAGAATAATAATATTCATTAAAATTACATCAATCAATTGAATGGTGTTGTCTAGATGGGAACAAAATTCATGTAGAGTTAAAATCGATAAGAAATTATTGGATATTTTAAAATCGTCTCTAGGTTTTATAGTCAAAGTTTATAAATCAAATAGAATAATCATATTCATTAAAAAAAAAATTCATAGAGAATTCATTCCCAAAAGAGAGTGGGTTTCTCGATTAACTAAATTAATCTTTATTCTAATATTAATATTGATGGTTGTTGAGACACAATTTCATTTGTTTATCACAACTCTTAAATAAAAAATGGCAATATTAGGGTTAGAGTTTCATTCCATGTTAACATTATTAGCTCTTCTCCCAAAAAAATGTCATAGTAGGAATAACTTGTAGTACACTTTTGTAGATAATAACCAATGGTTAAGGAAGGACTATAAGGTATTGAATTGCTACTATGTGTGATGTTAGTACTTGTGTGATAGAGGATGTTGTCATATAAACCTCATAACATGTTATGGTATTAGTATTATGTGTGATGTTAGTACTTGTGTGATAGAGGATGTTGTCATATCAACCTCATGACATGTTAATATTGGAAACTAGGGAGATGTTTTGACATGCAAGCCAAATCTAATTTGAAGATTAAAAACCTTTTATTGCAATAAGTAATGAGTAGTAAACCCAAATGTTTTCACATGCAAGCCAAATCTAATTTGAAGATCAAAAACTTTTTATTGCAATAAGTAATGAGTAGTAAACCCTCTTTGTCTCACCACGTGAGATTATTCAACACTCTTATTCACTACTCCCCCACCAAACCACTCTCCCACCAAACCTATGTTTAAGATCAAGAATTTTTTTAATGGAGTAAGTAATGCATCTTAAACTTTCTTTATGCCATAATGAGTTTATTCACCACTCACCCACCCACACTCAATGCAAAAATAAAGTAATTATTAAAGTGGAAAAAAAATAGTCCACACAAATATTCCCTAGTATTAATGGTGTGTCATAAATCTCATAGATCGTAATAGTGGGAGATATATATAGTTTGTCCTAGTGTGTGAACACCCATGAGTGCGTAGCAATACATCATATGCATGGAGCAGGTTCCATTTTGCATATAGTGTAGGCCATTTATAACCTTGATGTTATGTCTTATGCCCACCATTAGGTTATTATGGCTTTATATTGCTCATACGAAGTGGGGGCATACAACCTTACTAGGGCAGGCGATACTCTGGGTGCAAAATCCCTACTACTCAAACCCTAGATGAAAAATATATATCCAACTCCAATAACAACTATAACCTAAAGAAAATCCATAAGAATTAAGAAATGTTAATATTAGAACCATAAAAGGTGAAAGAATTGCATCTAAAAGTGACTTGGATTATATTGAAAATAAAATGAAAAAACATGCAATATTGCAGAGAGAGAACATAAATACAATATTGAAAGTAAGGTATTACAATGAAAACACACTTCTATTAATGAATCAAATGGTGGAAAACATTGTAATATACATAGAAATACAAAATGGTTGATGAGAAGAGACAAACAACTTGTTGATTTGCAAAAATCCCATAACAAAAAGCTTACATTATATTGGAGCCAAAAAACCTATAAAGAAAAAACACTAAAATGCAAGAATCCTAACCTTAACATGATTAAAGCTCCACTAAACTAAACCAATTTGACTTTTCTAAATAAAAAGAAAGCCTTAGTGAGATCTAACTTTTTTTCTCTATACTCTATTTTAAATCTTCTTTGTTGAAAATAACATTATCAATATCAAAATAGTTTTTAAACAACCATACTTTAAATGATCCTAATAAAAAAATACAATTATTACCAAATAATCCCATATCTATCTTTGGTGTAGGAATAAGGTTTTATAGGATCTTTTACTTCCTCAAGGATTTATACCTTTAGATAGAGACTAACTTATAACCTATAACTACAACCTGTTATTATTCAAAATTGAAAAAATATGCTATCACATTAATCACAAATTTTTCAATTTTTAAAAAATGTTTTTTTACACACAATTATTAAATTGTTAAATATTTCTTTGTGAATATTGATAAGTTGTGTATTTTTTTTGGCTTCGTAATAATACCCTAGTCACTTAGAGAAGGAAAAACATATTAAGATAAAAATTTAAAAATACATCAAACCATATTCTAAATTTTGACATATCCTTCTCCTTTTATATATTAAAAATACATCAGACCATATTCTAAATTTTGACATATCCTTCTCTTTATATATATATATATATATATCAACAAGATTTTTATGTGAGAGTAAGTATAACCTACGTTTATTTAAGATTTTTTATAATTAATATGAAAAATTAATATTTACATATTATAGCTTACATCAAATTTATTTAATAATAATGAAATATAATATTTAAAGAAATAATTATATTTATAGTTTAAAATCCTAATATAATTAGGAAGTTATTTATATTTATAGTATTTATATATTAAAATAATATAATATTTATGATATATACATGGGTGAGTGTACGAAGTTGATGGACGATAAAGTGACAATGGGGTGAGCACGAACGTGTTCATGTAGGAACATGTATATGTTTCTAGGAATGCGTACGCACTCCTCATGTGACATGTTTGACAAACCTTGAACCTCCACTCAGCATGTCACATAGGTACTTTCTTGGGAG
>ML824675.1:26772-37896 GCA_009831015.1 Picea engelmannii | reverse complement strand
ATAAGGAGTAACATTGCATAGAGTTAACCACAATATGCAGCGGCCAATTCATACAAAAGATAACCCATTTAAAATATAACATTAGAGCACACAATGATCTAGTTGGATATTGGTGGCCACCCGCTTATTCCAACTGGCTCATCTTGTTCATTTTTAGCTCAACACGTTCTTCTGTACTTCTTTGTAATTGTGGGTTCTACACTTCTGGGGCTGTCTCAAGCCCTACACATCTTCCAGGTGGATATTGGTGGCCTTTCACCTAATCCAACTAGCTTATTTAGTATGTTTTCATGTCAGCACATCTTGCTGTACTTTTAGGGCCGTTTTGGAGGCCTAAACAGTGTTTTTTTGGCTCACCACAGTCAAAATGTAGATGGAATTAGAGTTTGACGACAGAATATGTAGTTCTCTGAAAGACCTTTCCAATAGGCTATCACGTGCCTAAAACAGATGTCGTATGCAAAAGTTATGACCCCAGGAAATTGAGGTACCAACTTACCCATAGGGGCCCACATGACTTTTGACGTTTCACCTCCTAAGGTTAGGTTTTTGGATTTCTAAGGTTTTGGCATTCATGATTAATATAAAAAAGGCCTCTAGAGCCTCATTGTAATTCATTATGCTCATAAGGATGCACGTAGCAGCCACATCTCTTCTCTGAGATAGATACCACCATTCGAGCAAGTGTTTCAATTCTGCAATTTTATAGTTTCAGCCTATTTCATTATCAATAAAAGATATCGTTCACTAGATGTATGTGTTATTCTTCTTATCTCCGTGTTTATTGTATTCAGTCTGTTAATTAGTCTGTTCCGCCCCTAAATCCAGATCACACAATAATTAAACAAGCTTGTGAATGACACTTATCTCTTAAGGAAAGTCACCAACTGCGTGTAGGACTTAGAAGTTCCTCCCAACCATAGACTTTGTAGCAACCCTTTTCACTCACTACTGTGTAGGTGTTACTATGTGGAATAACAACATTCTCACTCACAATTAATCACATGCATTCAAACAAGTTAAACACATTCAACACAGAGTAATCATAAGATTTACTGCCATAATCAACAATCAATATTATTTAACATCAATTCATATACACAACAGAATACATGATGATTATAATACACAGAGATACAGAAACATAATTAAAGCATCATCTGGTACTTATCTTTAAACAGTGATAGATTCCACCAACCAAGTGCAGGCCTTCCACGAACCTCCCATCCTTAGACCGCACTGCTCATCAGTTTAATAGTGGGTCACCCCCGAGCTAGGACTAAGCTCCACTCCAAGACAAGGAATCCTAGGCTAGGCTGAGGTTACAGGGAAACAACACACAACCACAAGGATGGGATTCTCTCCTAGGAACCTCTCACGCTCACTACCCACAGACCCTCATTCCACACATGCCTGTTCCACCCCAGGAGTATACACCTTCTATGTCACCTGGACAATCCTTCGGCTGCTAACCTCCCTTGCCTTGGGTTACAGCAACAAGCTGGACCAGAAGTCTCTGGGCTCTATGGCAGCTACAAGGTTCCTTCCAGGAGCTCTCTCCTTCCTTTGTACACTCTCTCTCCTGGAGAGAGTGTTTCTCCATTGGCCAACAAGCCACACACAGTCCAGCACTGCATGGCCACAACAATCAATAGGGAAAACTGACGCGGCTTTCCTATAGGCTCAACAATAGTCGAATGGCTCACGGTCATGACTTTGGGATAGAGACCCCACGCACAAGCTCGATCTTAGATAGAGGATACACATGGATTCTCTAGACGAACATAGGTTTTTCAATTTAGAATATGTACGAGGGTTTTCTACAGAGGTTGGATCCGTTGTACCGCTTAGAGGCCGTATCCACTTAGGCCATCGGGTGGAATGGAGGAGAACCCCCATCACGTCTCATCTTTGCCATTTTATTTGCATGGGTTGGGGCTGACACTTGTCGCTCTAGAAACTGCATGCGTTTACCCAGCATGCATCACCTTCCTCATGGTTAGGAACTTAGGATAAAACATGAAATGCTCATGCCTTTTTGGAATAATATTAAAATATTATTCCCAAGGTTGAAGCCCACTAGGCTTAACACTTAGCCCCTTTTCCCACCTTCCAGCCCCTAATCCCTTGCCTTCTCTGTGGAAGCTCGGTCCCCCTTCACTCATTCATTGTGGTCAGTCTGCACCTAGTGGTGTTTACAAATTTTTATTAATTTGTTCTGCATGATTACATATACAACAACAGGCTCCCGGCCTTCAACACTTAGGCTCCCTGGCCTAACAAACACATAAGCCACCAGCTTATAAAAACTTGGCTCACCAGCCTATAAAACATAATTACAATTCCTTTCAGAACATGATTTACAATAGTGCTCGGCCTTGGGGACACTACAATCCCCCTCCCCTTATTTCTACACTGTCCTCAATGCAACTTACACTGTCTCTGCAAGCCTTTCAAAATTTTCAAAAAGATGCGGGTACTCTGCCCACATAGCATTTGCATGCTCCCATGTTGCGTCCTCAGGACCGTACTAGGTCCACTGGACCTTTACAAGCTCTATAGCTTGATTCCAGAGATGTTTTCTTTTCCTGTCCAATATGCGCACAGGATGCACTTGCAGGACACCTTCTGGTTCCACCTGAATCACATTCCAATCGATAACATGATTAGCATCAAGTACATATTTCTTAAGAAATGAAGCATGAAACACATTATGTACAATCATAGATGTAGGTAATGTAAGCATGTATGCAACTGGCCCAATCCTTTCCAGGATCTCAAATGGCCCACAAAATCTTGCTGTCAATTTGGTGCAACTTCCCAACTTCAGGGAACTCCTGTTAGTGCTCACTTTCAGGAAAACATGGTCACCCAATTTGAATTCTCTATGGGTTCTGTTACTGTCAGTGTAACTTTTCTGCCTATCCTGGGCAACTTTTAGATTCCGTTTAATTTTTATCATTTGATCTTCCATCTCTTTGAGCAGCTCAGGCCCAATCACTACTCTGTCAGCTGGATTATCCCAACTTACTGGTGTGTTGCACTTTCTTCCATAAAGTGCTTCGAATGGGCTCATCTTCAACGATGTATGATACCCATTATTGTAGGCGAATTCTACTAAATATAGGTAATCTTCCCACCTTGATGGTTTATCCATCACATACATTCTCAGTATGTCTTCTATTACTTTGTTCACCCTTTCTGTCTGACCATCAGACTCATGATGATACGCTGTACTAAAGTTCAAATTCGTTATGAATCCTTTGAACAGTCCTTTCCAGAAATTCGAGGTGAATTTTGGGTCCCTATCAAACACAATTGTCTTAGGAATTCCGTGCAAGCGTGCAACTTATTTTAAAAAGATATCAGCAACATCAGCTGCCCTGTGGGTGGTTTTTAGTGGAATAAAATGGGTAGCTTTAGTAAGATTGTCCACCACCAGCATGATTGAATCATGCTGCTTACTTGTTCTAGGTAGTCCGGTGATAAAATCCATTGTTACCATGTCCCATTTCCATTCAGGAATGGGTAAAGGCTGTAGCAACCCTGCTGGGTGCCTATGCTCAGCTTTAGCCTTCTGGCACTCCGTACATCTGGTGATGTATTCAGCGATTTCCTTCTTCAGACTCGGCCAAAATTAATGGCTTTTGACTGCTGCCACAGTTTTCTGGTATCCGGGATGTCCAGCATAAGCCACGTTAGGCATTTCTTTCAGAATTTCTAGCTTCAAATCTCAGACATTGGGTACATACACTCTGTTTTTATACAGAAGTAAGCCATCAGTTCCCAAGGTGTTACTTTCCTTGGTCTGTGGTCTTTCACACTACTGTAGCTTTGCTACTAAACCTATGTACTACAAATCAACATTTGCAGCTTCCAAAATTCTGTCTTTAATCTCAGTCCTGTACATGCTAATGGCTGTAGCATGTAATTCATGCACTTTTCTACTGAGTGCATCAACCACCTTATTTTCTTTCCCTTTGATATGCTTGATATCAAAGTCATATTCACACAAAAACTACAGCCATCTTATTTGCCTGACATTTAAAGTTGGTTGATCAAATAAATACTTCAGACCGTTATGGTCTGTTCTCAACTCGAATCTTTTTTCCATGAGGTAATGTCTCCATTTCCTCAAGGCGTGGATGATTGTTGCCAGCTCTAAATTGTGAGTGGCATAATTCCTCTCATGCTCCTTCAACTTTCGGGACTCGTAACAAACTACAAATCCCTCTTGGCTGAGAACTCCTCCTAGTCCTTCCTTACACGCATCGGTGCACACTACGTAATCCTTATTTGGATCTGCAATCTTCAGGATTGGAGCACTGGTTAGCAGCTGCTTCAATCGCTGGAAGCTGCTCTCACATTCTTCAGTCCACTGGAACTTTTTCTCCTTCCTTTGCAAGGAAGTGATAGAATGAGCTATCCTTGAGAATCTGGCTATAAACCTTCTATAGTAGCCTGCCAGACCCATAAAAGATCTAACTTCCGCCACATTCCTTGGCACTGACCATTCTCGAATGGCCTCAACCTTTTCAGGATCCACAACGATCCCTTCCTTTGATATATTGTGCCCCAAGTAATGAATCTTCCTTTGATAAAATGAGCACTTGCTCAGTTTTGCGTACAACTGGTGTTCTCTCAACACCTGTAGCACCATTCTCGGGTGTTGCTCATGTTCTTCCTCTGTCTTGGAATACACCAAGATATCATCCAGGAATACTATGACAAACTTGCCCAAATAATCTCTGAACACTCTATTCATTAAGCACATGAAAACAACAGGCGCGTTGGACAGCCCGAACGGCACTATCGTGAACTCATAATGACCATACCTTGTTCTAAAGGCGGTCTTGTTGATGTCCTCATCATTTATTCTCATTTGGTGATATCCTGATCGGAGATCTATTTTTGAAAATATTTTCGCATCCTTCAATTGATAAAAAAGATCATCGATCCTTGGCAAAGGATACTTGTTTTTGACAGTTACCTTATTCAACTGCCGAAAATCAATGCACAACCTCAATGTCCCATCTTTCTTCTTCACGAATAGGACCGGGGCACCCCACGGTGACATGCTGGGGTGAATGTATCTCTTCTTTAGTAGCTCTTCGAGCTGCAATTGCAACTCTTTCAGCTCTAGCGTACTCATTCTATAAGGAGCCTTCGAAACTGGAGCTGCTCCAGGCATCAAATTTATAGAAAAATCGATGTCCCTCTTCGGAGGTAGTTCAAGTACCTCTTGAAATACGTCCTTGAACTCCTTGAGTACTTTGTGGTCTTCTAGATTCGAGACTACATCTCGGGATGCTTCTTCCACCCGAGCTGCAAATAATTGACAACCTTTCCAGTAACATTTCTTCCGTTGCATGGCTGAGATTTCCCTAACAGCCACGGCTCTAGGAATTCCTTGGACTGTTACCTGATTTCCCTCTTCGTTTAGGCATGTAAACCTCTTGTTACGACAGTCCAAAAGGGCATGGTGCTGGTCCAACCAGTCCATCCCAATTAAGCAATCATATGAACCTAAAGGCAGAATGTTCAATTCAGCCTTAGTGCTCATTCCTTTCATGTCTACTGAACAAGACTTAACCAATTCAGTGACCTTCCTTTTGGTTCTTGTGGACAACTTCACTAGCCAAGAATTTTCATGTTTGCTTCTTGTTAAATGCAAAATTTCCACCACTGTAGGATCTGTATAACTATGGCTAGCCCCTGAATCAATTAAAATAACAAGTGGTCGTTTGTTGATCATACCTTCCACTTCAATCATGTGCGATTGAAATTTTGCTTGTTTGTTGTCCAGGGCTGTGTAGATCCTCGACATTCTGCTGCCCATATCCTCCACTATTTCAGCTTGCTGAACAGTATGGATAGTTCTCGCTTTATCTTTTCTGTGGGGGCAATCTCTGTACCTATGATTCCCTTTACAACCCCAACACTCCATAGGTGGTGGTCTTGGCATCTGCTCACTCCTTTCAACTTTCCTGGGCTCTCTAAAAGATGACTGTCCCCAAGGACTGTTCCTGAAAAAGGGAGGCCTGTTTCCCTTCTACCTCTATTCTTTCTTAAACCTCTTCTGGTCATCCCAAGCCTTCCGAAAGGTAGGATTTTCTCTTTGATGTTCGTATAATCATTTCGCCCTTCTTATGGTTTCTTCCATGGTCTTAGGATCGTCATATTGAATCTTGTCACCAATGGAAGGTGGTAGTCCACTCAGATACCTCTGAATTTTGACAGCCTCGTCTTTGATGAACAGAACATACTTCAGTAGTTCCAGAAAACTTTGTTCATACTCATCAATGGTCATGCTGCCCAACTTGAGTTCGAAGAACTCCTTCATCTTTTTGTCATAGTATCTTTTGGTCAGGTATTTCTTCTCAAAATACCTCTTAAACTCCTTCCACGTGACCTCTTTCTCTCTGATGTGTTGCACCTGTACCAACTGATCCCACCACATGGATGCTTTTCCTTTTAGCTGGTACATTACAATTCTTCCCTCTGCATGGGTAGAATAATTATGCAGTTGGAAGTATTTCTTCATACCCAGCAACCATGTTTCGGAATCTTCTTCCTTCTTATGTTCACCATCGAATGTAGGCGGTTTAATCTTGTTGATTTCCCCTTTCAATTCACCCCTTCCGGATTTTCGGTGTTTTCTGGTAGGAGACGGGCTTGAACTATTGTGTGTCTCTTTGCCAGAATGCTTCGGGGAGAGACGATAATGTTTTCTACCACTCCTCGATCTTCTTCTACTCTCAGGGGTTCTGACACTTCTTGATCTGCTTGTGTCACTCTCTTTTTCCAATTTCTTTTCTATTCTTTCCAGGCTCTTCAACATTTTTAATTTGAATTCACCCTACCGATCCCTGATTTTCATGATCTTTCGGCTATCAGCTCGGTGAGCCTGGGCATCTTTCTGCAATTTTTCAATGAGTTTCATCATGCGTCCCTCTTTATCTATCTCTTTTCCATGCCTAATAGAGTTTGTTCCTTCAACTCCCAAGTTGACATCCTTTCCTTCTCTTTCGTCTTCTGTTTCGGAGGCAATCTGCACCTCTTCCAATTCCATACTTGGTGTCAGTTTTCAGCTGTCCTGACACTCGTTGAACTCTGCACACACAATGTGCAGTCAATCAAAGTTTGTCAGTCCCTTAAACCTTCAAGAAAACTTACAACATTCATAAGCCAACGTGAACAAGAAAAACGTTTTGACTTCACAAAGTTTTCTGAGCTCTATCCGGCTTGGAAAATTCTGGGACTTCGGAACTTTGGAATCTCGGTCCACGAAGATCGAACAGTTAAATCTTCACAACCAAAGTCACCCTTTCACAACTCACGATCTCATGAGTTCGTGAGTCGAAGACCCTCGACTCATTTCCTCCAAACATCGAAACCCAAGATGCGATATGGGTATGGCTCCCTCCTCGCTAGTGCCTGCTACACATGACCGTAGGCTAGGGCTAAGTGCTAGGACTTCTTTGCCAACTCGCGACTTCGTGAGTTGGAGTGTTGAGCTTTTGTGCTCCTTCTTTGCGAATTTTGAAATCGCGAATTACTTTATTCTCCGGGTCCACAGCACAGTTGTTTCCCTTCACCACAGTGGCACGTGGTACATTCAAGAGGGTCCATGTCACCTTCGGTGACGTCTTCTAGTCCCACCACTCTCGCCTGTATTCTTGACTTACTGGCGCATGGTACACATTCATGCGCCCACATCCATTCCAAGCAAAATCCAACGGTTAGGTCCCCTCTTAGATCTATGGCGCAGATCTTTTCGGCGTTTCAGGGTTTTTAGGCATCGGGTGTTCATGCACCCCACATCTCGAACTTCCATCTGCCGAAATCTCGAAAAAAAATACGGTTTACTCCTCTGTTGAATCGAATGGTCAACTCCCTTCCTACAGTCTATGGTGTAGATCGTTTCAGGATTTAGGGTTTCGAGTTTTTGGAGGTGTTCACCTCCCTCACTTCCCATCTCCCGACTTTGTGAAATCCGAAAGGTTTCATGATTAACTTGAGCGTGACTCCGCCAGATCTAACAGTCGAGCCTTCCTCCCAGATCTACCACGTAGATCTCCATGGTTTTTTGGGTTTTCGGGATTTCACATATCACGATTCCCACACTCCTGTGCATTTCAAAAGGGATTTTAATCCCTGCGCACATTTTCTAGATCTGACGGTCACGAGGGTTCACCTTCCCTCTCGAACATATTCTAAGGCTCCAACACTGTTGGTGTGGAGTCCTCTCTCCCTGTGGCCATAGACCACACCGGCTGTGGTTTCGCACACCGCTATACCTCCTGAGCTTACCAGGGTCTGAAATTGGTCCTCCAGACACAATTTCTCCTCACACCCTCGGTCCAAAGACCACTCAACTAACCCATCTAAGCTCAGTGTCGAAACCTTGGCTCTGATACCAAGTTGTAGCACCACTTTTCACTCACTACTGTGTAGGTGTTACTACGCGGAATAACAACATTCTCAGTTACAATTAATCACATGCATTCAAAACAAGTTAAACACATTCAACACAGAGTAATCATACGATTTACTGCCATAATCAACAATCAATACTATTTAACATCAATTCATATACACAACAGAATACATTATGATTATAATATACAGAGATACAGAAACATAATTAAAGCATCATCTGGTACTTATCTTTGAACAGTGGTAGATTCCACCAACTAAGTGTAGGCCTTCCACGAACCTCCCCAGCCTTAGACCGCATTGCTCATCAGCTTAACAGTGGGTCACCCCCGAGTTGGGACTAAACTCCACCCCAAGACAAGGAATCCTAGGCTAGGCCGAGGTTACAGGGAAACAACACACAACCACAAGGATGGGATTCTCTCCCAGGAACCTCTCACGCTCACTACCCACAGACCCTCATTCCCACATGCCTATTCCACCCCAGGAGTATACACCTTCTCTGTCACCTGGACAGTCCTTCGACTGCTAACCTCCCTTGCCTTGGGTTACAGCAACAGGCCGGACCAGAAGTCTTCGGGCTCTGTGGCAGCTACAAGGTTCCTTCCAGGAGTTCTCTCATTCCTCTGTACACTCTCTCTCCTGGAGAGAGTGTTGCTCCACTGGCCAACAAGCCGCACGCAGTCCAGCACTGCATGGCCACAACAATCAACAGAGAAAACTGATGCGGCTTTTCTACAGGCTCAATAATGGCCGAATAGCTCACGGTCATGACTTTGGTATAGAGACCCCACACACAAGCTCGATCTCAGATAGAGGATACACACGGATTCTCCAGACAAACACAGGTTTTTCAATTCAGAATATGTATGTGGTTTTTCTGCAGAGGTTGGATCCGTCATACCACTCAGAGGCTGTATCCACTCAAGTCATCGGGTGGAATGGAGGAGAACCCCCATCACGTCTCATCTTCGCCATTTTATTTGCATGGGTTGGGGATGACACTTGTCGCCCTGGAAACTGCATGCGTTTACCCAGCACGCATCACCTTCCTCATGGTTAGGAACTTCAGATAAAACATGAAATGCTCATGCCTTTTTGGAATAATATTAAAATATTATTCCCAAGGCTGAAGCCCCATAGGCTTAACACTTAGCCCCTTTTCCCACCTTCCAGCCCCTAATCCCTTGCCTTCTCTGTGGAAGCTCAGTCCCCCTTCACTCATTCATCGTGGTCAGTCTGCACCTGGCGGTGTTTACATATTTTTATTAATTTGTGCTGTGTGATTACATATACAATAGCAGGCTCCTGGCCTTCAACACTTAGGCTCCCTGGCCTAACAAACACATAAGCCACCAGCTTATAAAAACTTGGCTCACCAGCCTATAAAACATAATTACAATTCCTTTCAGAACATGATTTACAACAAGGCTCGGCCTTGGGGACACTACAGACTCTGTCACTCATAATATTTCAATGACAATTCACCCCTGAGATGGACTTAAACTCCACAAGAAAAAGGGTTCCTATCACCAGACTATGGTTTGATATTCAACAAAAAACATAGTCCAAGGTGTTGACTCCTACAACTGACCTACTATCCCTCATTCCCCACATGCTTGTCCCACCCCAGGAAGTGTGCCCCTTCTGTGTTGTCTAAGAGTCTTGTATTTAATGCCCAACGCACTAGGGAACAACTTCCAACAAACTCCCACTTGGAGAGAATGCTCACGGGCATGACAACCCACCTCTTCTATATTAACAAATCTTCCCAAGTACAGGGTTAAGGAAAATGACAATAAGTTACAAAAAAATATGTATTCCTTCCCCGAGGAAATTTCATTTGAAGGAGATCAAAATGAGTGATAATCCCATGATTTACAGTAAGGCCAACAATATATATTGCATGCCTTCAACTCAACACTTGTCACTTTCAGAAGTAGCTTTAGCCACTTGGTGACTCATTCCCTACAAAAGGAAACTTAGGATAAATACATATCCATAAATTAAACTTTCAGAAATATTAATAAAATATTCTCTTGACTTAAGCTTCCTCCTTTTCTTTTTTTTCTGTGGAGTTTATCCCCCATCTCTTTTTCGTATGAGTTGAGTCTGCGCGCAATGATGTGATTATTTTAACAATATTGAGGGTTATTACATTCAAAATACAAGCACACTAGCTTATTGCATCCAAGCTCACCAGCCTTAAAATAAAATCATATATACAAAGGCTCTCTGGTCTCAAAACTACACGCTTAATCTGATGTGCGCAAGACTCTGGAATGTGCACACTCTTGTTTTGCTGCGCCATCCTCACACACTTACACAAGTGCATGCTACACTATAAAATATGTGCGTTCATTTTGTGATGCACAATCATCAAACTAAGGAATGCGTGCACAAAACTGAATCCAAGACTTGATACCATCATCTCACCAGCTTATACACACACACACACACACACACACACACACACACATTTACATTTGGGGTTTGGCCTAGGGGTGTTACAGTCTAGGTCTAGGTCTTGCCATGTCTAGGTCTTACTATGTATATATCAAGGCCATGTCTTTCCTTGTGATGTACCAAACTTGCTAGTGTGTGAGAGGGGGAGAGAGGAAGATGGAGAGGAGAGGTAGAGAGAGAGTGTGAGAGTGAGAGGGAGGGAGGGGGACACAGACACAC
>ML824675.1:0-14541 GCA_009831015.1 Picea engelmannii | reverse complement strand
TCTTTCTGGAAGAAGGAACACTTCGACAACTTCCCATACAATTTGTTCTCTCTAAGGCAGGACAACACTATTCACAAGTGTTCCTCATGTTCTCTTTCATTCTTGGAATAGATGAGGATGTCATCTAGAAAGACTTGTACAAATCGATTTAAGTACTTTCGAAATACGCCGTTCATGAGGCTCATGAATACTGTTGGCGCATTGGTCAATCCGAAAGGTACTACAACAAAATCGTAATGTTCAAACCGAGTTCGAAAGGCAGTTTTGGGATATCACCTTCCTTAATCCTTAACTGATGATACCCTGATCGCAAATCAATCTTTGAGAATACCGCAGCTCCTTTCATTTAATCGAAGAGGTCATCTATTCGCGGCATCGGGTACCTATTTTTCACTGTAGCACGGTTCAAGTCCCTGTAGTCTATACACAGTCGTAAGGATCCATCCTTCTTCTTTACAAAAATTATTGGTGCACCCCAGGGTGAGACACTGGGTCTTATTAGCCCTAAGTCCAGTAACTCTTTCAATTACATTTGCAATTCACAAAGTTCCGGTGCTGTCATCCGATACGGAGTCTTGGAGATCGGTTCTACGCTAGGTTTTAGCTCAATAGTAAAATCAAGCTCCCTCTCAGGAGGTAACCCTGGTAACTCGTTCGAAAAAACATCCTGAAATTCTGACAATACCGAGTACTGATCCAATGAGGGTCCCCTCCTTTCATTTACTGCTTCCACTACATAAAGTCGACACCCTTGCCTCAAGCATCACTTAACCTTCATAGTTGATATAAAGCGTAATGACACTTTTATCTATACACCCTGGATCTCTACTGGTCTTCCTTCATCATCGACACAAAGCACCCTCTTTGTGAAACAATCTACCAAAGCATGGTGAGCTGCTAACCAATCCATTCCAATGATTAGGTCATACGCCCCAAGAGCAGTGACGTATACCTTCAACCTGGTTGTACACACTCCCAGGTCTAATAGACAATTATCAACACTAGGTCCTACCGATTGTTTTTCCCTTGAAGCCATCTCGACTTGTTTAAAGTCATCGTGCTCGTACGCTGCTAACCCACTCTTTTCTAATGCAGATGGTGAAATGAAACTATCTGTCGCACCAGAATCAAACAAAATCTTAACATTGATATGATTTAGCGTACCTGATGACTCCACCACAGTGGATTGATGTTCAGCCTGACGATTATTAACCGCTGCGTAAATCTGGTGGCTGCCACTTGATCTCCCCATCGGTGCCTTTCCTTCTCTATGCACAAACCCTGATTGTAACTCCGGGCAGTCACGCTGGTAATGGAGTCTTCTGCACCCCCAACAGGTAACACAAGATTGAACCTGTGTACTGTTATGTGACTCTCTCTGAAATGAGTTCCTTCCCCTGGAACCCCTGCCCCTACTCGCTGTTCCCTGAGATGGTCATGGACCATTCTGCGTTGTTGGCGATGAACGAGATGATGCACTCTTTTCCATTGAAATCCCTGCGGCTACTATCCTTGGAGTGACTTTGTTACCATATGGTGGTGGCCTTGAGCCCCCTCCCCTAGGAAAAGTCCTCGGGGCCTTCCCTACGAATCCAGGATGATGCGAAAATGTCGGTCTTGTACCCCCGATCAAGTTCATGTGTTCTTCTGCATAATGCACATTTTCCACCGCCTCTGCTACTTAAGACGGTTTCCACATCCACACCATAGCTCTTATCTTAGGGTTCAATCCATAGACGAAGCGCTCTGCCTGTTGTTGGTCATTATCCATATACGAAACATATTTGACCAGTTCCATAAATCTGATCTCATATTCTTCTACAGTTCTATTTCTCTATACTAAGGCATGAAATGCCCCTACCTGTTGTTCCTCGTAGTAAGCTGGTAGATATTTCCTTCGGAACCTCTCCTTGAAAAGTTCCCAAGATACTGTGTCTGGGGTAAGGTGCAGTTGTCTTTCTAGGTTTCCCCACCAGTTCAAGGCGTTGTCTCTTAACTGAAAAATGGTGATCTTTGCCTTTGAGTTGGACGCATAGTCCTTTAAGGAAAAACACCTTGTCATGCCTTCCAACCATGCTTCCGCACGTTCACTGGCGTGATCCCCGACAAACTCTGGAAGTTTGATCTTCTGCAATTCTCGCGTGATGTCTTCGGGTGGAGGTCCTCCCCCCGAATCCCTTGATGCTTCTGGATTACCCATTCCAGACGGTGGGGGTTCCACTTCAGTCCCTGTCGGTTGTTGCCCCTTTAAAGTCTCGTTAATGGCTTCCAACGAGCGTAGTATGAGGGCTAGTTCGAGCGATGGTGGTGGTGGCGCTGACGGTGTTGGTGGTGCTTGCGACGACGCTCCCCTGCCTCGACTCCCTCAAGTCCTGACCATCCTGTATGCTTTAACCTGTATCAACCAAAGTTGTCAGGGTGAGTTCAAGGACGTTTCAAATTTGTGCTACTCAAACTAGAAACAGGGTTAGGCATAAGTTTTCTTTACTTGTCTGTAAACAGACATTACTCCTTTAGGGGATTGGCTAGGTTAGGGTTTAGGATTAAGCATCTAAGATTGATTTCTTCACCCCTATGAAAAAAACTATTGGTTCCCTTGTCGTGTAGATACGCTAGCCTTGCGCCATACTTGCCAATTCCTATGCTTACTCTCTCCTAGTGCATATGTCGCCTCCTTCCCGTTTGTCCTAGTCTAAGTCCTTCTAACTTTTCGCTTATAACTAATTATCCTTCGATGCTTGACTCGTGAGCTCTTCCCTGGCGTGTAGTGTTGGCATTGTCGAATGATGCACTGAGATTTAGCGTTGAATTTGACTGGTGGAATGGAGTGGAGGGACTTGGCGCTTGGCTCGATGAGTTGTGTGTAAGGTCTCATGAGCCTAATGCTTGGATAATCAGAGATTATTCTTTAGGCTAGTACCTTGCTATTATTGATAATTAAACTATTTATATGAGAATTTATTTGTAAAAGTGATATGTGTGGCGCATTGTTGTTAGTGTTCTTTTTAAGGCTCTTCGCTTGGTAGGGGTTGCGGGTTCAAAACCCTTTAATAATTCAAATTTTTTTTTTTACTCATTTAAAAAGACAAAATACTTAATTATTTTAAAACATAATTAATTAATTAAAACATGATCGATTAATCATAAAATTAATTAATCATAAAACTTAAACTCTAAATTAACTATATGTAATTTAAATTATATTATATTTATTAAAAATTAAAATTTAACATTATATTAAATTATATTTAGCATTTAATATTAAATTAAAATTTATTAACTTAAATTTAATATCAATTTCAAATCAAAACATTTAAAATTTTATGTTGAATTTACATTAAAATCTTAACAATTTAACCAAAATGAAAACTAAAAAAAGAAAAAACTAAATAAGAATAATATAAGAAAAAAAAACAAATTTAACGTGGGTAGTGGGTCCTCGCATGAGGCCCACGTGCCCCTCCCTCACCATGCTCATCCTTTTCAAGACTCCTCTTCGTGGCCTGGTGTGCACTGGTGCTGGTCTGGTCATGGATTTGTGCATGGCGGTGGCGCTGAAGAGCTGCTAAGTATAGAATCATTGGTATCTTTGGAGGAGTTCCGGCGAGATGGCCCCTCAGTGGAAGTCAAACTATGCACCAGTTATTTTCTTATCCAGAAAGTTGAGTTATTGTCATAGCTGGTTTAAACTGCGTAGAAAATTTTATGATGATATTATAGTGGAATATTTCTTGCAGAATGTATAAGCTTGATATTTGCTTCTTTACTCATCACTAAGTGGCTAAAAACAGCGAAAAGAAAGTTGGAAGGATCAAACGGGTTCAATTTCGTCTTTTTACAGAGGCCCAGCTGAATTTATCAAGAACCCAATTACTTTTTAAGGTACCCATCTCATCCGTTTTCTTCAGAATTACTTCGTTTCACTGCAATTTATGGAAACTTAAACGAGATTTGTTGTAGTGTCTTTTATTTTTAACTCGAAATTAGTACTGGGCAAAAGTTGTTGTTCTCATTGGATTGGAAACAAATGCAGTTTTCTGAACCTAATTTTTTTTACTGTGTATGATTTTTTTTTTAATCCCGTAATGCATTGCCCACTTTCTGCGTGTTCTTTGCGTGTTGTACCGGCAAAAATCTTCCATGTGAATTGAACCTGGGACCGACCTTAATAGGTTGCGATCTTAAACCCTAGAGTCTTTGTTTTGTGCATAGCATGACAGTTTGTTGCTACACAAATTTTATTGTATGTTATTTTCTATTGTTTTGACAATCACCACCATGGTTGTGTCTTGGTGTTGAAAATTGTTTGGTGGTAAGGATGTTGGCATCTCATGCCATAAACAACGCTTCAATGGTCCCCATAAGCCTAAATAAGTTGTTAGGGTCAAATGCAAGTACCAGGTATTTTGACATCAGAGTACCCTCTTTCTGCAATAGTTTAGCTGGAGGAAAGTGCTTATTATCAACAGTTTGCTCTAAAAATGAGCCACAACTGTGTTTCTTGTGATATGCCCAACATATCTCATGCAATGTAATCTCTCTCAAGTTCATAGATGAAGCAACTATAATTTTTATGTTTAAAATCCTTTCTGGATCTGGAAGTAGGAGTACTGTTGTGGAAAAGCTAGCTAACAGTAAGTTAGATAGGATCGATTTTCTTTGTAGTCTAAACCAGTCCTTTGTTTTTACCTTGCAAGCCTCTTTATTTTAGTTGCGGAGAATCTAACCCTCGACGGTTACGTTACGCCTCCAGAGTTTACGCTTTATCCAATAAAATTCCTGCCTTTGATGAGCAAAGAAGAAAACTCGTACTCGTATAGGGATGCTTTAGCCCTCTTGAATTTCTAGGAGTCTCACTGGTTGCTCACTCAGTAGTGGACTCACCATAGCGTGCTAAAGCAGAATGAACAAGACATGTAACCAATCCCCATCCAACAAAGGCAAGGTGAAGAGCTCAGTGGACAGAGTCAAGCCAAACCTGAAATGAGAGACTAAGAATCTCCTTCTTTTTCTTTCTGATTGACTGGAGCAGGAAGGGAGACTGTAGGCTCACATCTCGATACTCTTTAATCAACACCTTCGAAAAGTTGCAGATTAAGTTTTGCTTTGCCAATCATTGCAATTTACCATTTTTTGCTCACGTTGACATTGAATTTTCAGTGACACTGTATTATACATTCGTAATATTGTTTTTTTTTTTATTCCTAGTTTAAGGCTATCATTTTGAGATTATTATGGAAAATTCGCGTGGAAATTTGGTTTGGAATTCAGCTTCCTATTTTTTTTTTCTGGGATAATGCTGTATTTTAAGATTATTACTATTGGATCCTAACCCTACATGCCTAAGAGGGCTCACCCGTATTCCGTTCCCTGGTTCAGAGCCAAGTCCTTATTGTGAATCTGCCTATGGGAAATAGTTATTATAGAGCATCCTTCTGTGACTCAAAGACTAAAAGCATCTCCCTTGGTAAGCCTTCTACATCAGTTCTTTCATCAGTTATCAATTCAATCAATTGTCCATGTCTTTCAAGGCCTCGTCTTTCAAGGAGGTATCTTCTCATCTTTCTTAGGTATGTTTTTGTCTTTCTTAGTTTTCTCTTCTAATGTATGGTTAGTTACATCTGTTTTTTCTTGTTGTTGTTCTTCTTTATCTAATAGTGTTCTTTCTTCAGTCAGACTTTTCTGTCTCTCTGTAGTGTATTGAGTGTGCATCCTTTTATCTGTATTCTTCTTAGCATCAAACAGTGATATCATCTCTTTTTCTCTCTCTGCAAACTCTCTTTCCTTCTTAGATAATTTCTCATTTAGAATTTGATTTTTAGTCTTTAGTTGTATTAAAGCATTCCCTAGTGATTTGATTATTTGTTTTCCTTTGTGATCTAGGCTAGACAAGTCTTGGATATCAATTGGATCAATATCCCTAATGTGCTTTTGCCAGTTTCAAAGAAAGAGTAGAAAACCATAGAATCTACTTCCTATTTTTTTTAATTTAGTCTTCTAGGAGGGTTTTTTTAGAGTTGCAAAGAGATCAGATGCAAAAATAATTGTAACAACCCTAGTTGCTTGTTTTACTTTGGTAAATTTTGTTTTTACATTTTCAATTCGTATTGCATTTATTTTTATATTTGTGTTAAAATTTCTGTGTTCGGTTTATAGGTTAGGCGTAGTTGGAGTTAGAGCTTGGAGTTTTGGCCCTCAAGCCCAGATTTCAAACAAAAGCTCTGATACCATTTGTAGTGGCCATATTATTTAACATCAATTAATTCTACAAACAAAACAGGAAAATTCAAAAATTCCTTTTAATTGAGCACATACGCATTTTAAATTGATCAACGAATAATAAAATTTTATAACAAAATAAACAAATACACAATTTAAATTACCTTGGTCTGATGCTAACCCTATGCTTTCCACTTTCCTTGTTGACCGCTACTGAACTGTGTAAACACTGCCCAAAACTTGTTCCACCCTTCCAACTAGGACAACTTCCTAGTTCCAGGATATCATATGGATATCCTGGCCCCCATGCCCAAAACCCCTAGTAAACTGGTGCCCCCTGAACTAATCCTCCCGACTCCAGAACTCAACTCTCTTCCCTCCAAATCTAAGAGAGCCCCAAAGAAAAATAATAATCCCCCGTAGAATGATCCCCCTCCTTCCTTCGTAAACCTCCCCTCTTATTGCCCCTTCACCCACTTTTTCCTCTTTCATTACTTTCCTTATCCATTTATTAATTATCTTATCCTTTCGTAGTTAATGCCCCTTATCCCATTTATTTATTATCTTATCTTATATTTAATGTCCTATCCCTTCCTGAATATGTAAGATTTATTTTAACAATATAATTTATTAACCCCCTTTAATTTTTTACTTAATTAATTAATGAGTTAATTAATAATTAATTAACCCTTGACAATCATGAACAAGTAATTAATAATAATTAATTAGTTAAAGTTATTTAATAAATAATTATTGTTTAGCTAACTTTTAGGACAATTATATTATTAAATTGATTATAATTAATAATCCTATACATCTATTTAAGCAGGGTAGTTACATGGCGCCACGTGTCTTCTACCTGTCAACAGTTGAGATTTACTTCACCGTTCATGACTTCGAAAGTCTTCACACTCTGCAGATTCTTGGCCAAGTTCCTTTGGAGAACAAAGTCTCTGGACTATCAGATCTATTGCCACGTAGCCTCTCATCCAACGACTCTGGTCCAACGGACGACAATTGACAGGGGACAAGAGGGGCCACGTGTCGCTCCACAATGCATTTTGGTTGGTTGGGAAGTTAAGAGGGGTTCTCAATGGAGTCCTTAGATCGATAGTTGAGAAGGATCCCGAGGGAACCAAGGATCGACTGTCCACGTCACTTCGTGAATTCAACATTCGGGGGTTTTGGCCATGTAGTCTCCAGTTTACTCCCGGAGTAGGTCAACGCCGAACTGATCACCATCTAGATCAAATGGTCACGAGTGGTATCGAATTTCCTTTAGATCGACGACTCTCATTACATCGCAGGTTCAACGTTCATATTTTTTTACACTACAACAACTCCATTTTCCCGAAGTGGAACTTCACCGAAGTACCATGCTCAAAACCCTCCACTGGTAGATTGCATAGTCAAGAAGGGTCCTCAACAGACTCCCCAGATCAACAACTCACAAAATTTTCTCTGACATTCAGGGGGTTTTGGCAGTTGTGAAGTTGTGGCCTCCCAGAGTTTTGAACTCCCGAAGCCCTGAAGACAATAAGAACTTAGCACCATTCTGACTAGCGCAAGATTCCTAGACCGTAGTCATATGGGTCCTCCGAAACTCCTCGTGTCTACATGCTCAACTCTTGGCTGGGAATTAGTTAAGGCCATGGGCATGAGGCCTTGGTCACATAGGTGAAAGGTCTGAATGATATGACCCTCGGTTACATCCTACAGGCATTATACCTCCTGAACTTAACATACCCCTTTCTCAGGAGTTCCAAATGTCTGGAAGGGTAAATATGCACATATGTATATTGGGCCTATGGTTAGAAAAATCACAGTTCCTTTCCTTTGATTCAATCCACTACAGGAGGGTCTAGTACTTACGTATACAAATCGTATACGACCATATGGGTCCTTAATTTCTTAAATACACAATCAATCAAAAGATAAAGGAACACAGTCTAACCATCAAGCAAACATGCACATCCCTAAAACATTCATAGGATATCCAACTTTGTTTTATTGTCACAGTTAAGTTCTATAGGGTATGAGAGTACTTATCTATTACAAAATGAAACTAACTAATTGACTGCGGGTGTGCGCATTTCCACCCAACGATAGGCTCAAAGACATTCAATCTTAGCTCTCTGGCCACCCCCGTTCCAAGCCATGATATCACCAAGGAACTTATGTCATTTCTTAGAGATCCTCTCTTTGTCACAACAACCCTGCGAGGTTTATCAGATGCTTCCTCAACATCAAGCTCACGACCTTCCTCTTTTCTTCTTCATATCCGGGTCATGCATTCTCCTATGTGCATGTTCTCTTGTTTGGTGTCTCTCCTTCTCTCTACAGAGTTTCACACCTCTACCTCGACTCTCTACACGTGTATCTCCCCTTCCCGCCTTTCTCAGGATGGTTCTTGACCTATCCAGTTCTTTCTTTCAGAAGGAAACTTGGGTCGACCTGGGTCTGCAGGACTCTGTGGTACTTCGGGATGACAACCTCATGTCTCCTCAGCCAAACCATGCTTCCATTCATGGGGGTGGTTGATTAATGAAACACCAGTCCTTCCTTCATTAACTAATTCCTCTCTTTGGGATCCAAAGGGGGTTTGTTATTTCCAACAAGAGAAAATTTGGGGTCATTTGACATAATGAACCCTCTCTTATAGTTTTCCCATTCTTTCCCTTAGTGATATCATGGCTAGTAATTCAAGGCTTCACCCCCACAGTCAGTTGTTGGCAATCTAAACAAAATACGTTTACATCGTTCACACACCATAACATGGTAATCCTAATTAATGATTAATTACAAGCTTGGGGTAAAAGGGGTAGTACAATCCCCTCCCCCTTAAAAGGAACACTATCCTCGATGTTGTTTCTCAATAACACCTATCATGCCTTTTTCATTCAGCTACTTCAGAAGTATTGACCCTCTTTCTTGGGCAGGTCCTTTTCAGACTCTTGGCCTTCTTCACCCGTCTTCACTAATTCTGGGACAACAAGCACATTAATCACAATTTCATGTGAAAACATATTACTGTTGTTCAAAATTTAAGAGGAAAAATTGCACAATGTAGCACAATACTTATCTGTGCAGTTTGTGGATTTGTATCCACATGGCTATCTTGTTTTCTTGGATCGTTTCTTTTTTTGGACATACCCATTGTGTGCATGATCCCAATCAATAGTGTATGAGAATTGTCAAAGTCCCTTCTTCCTTGCGGTCACTGACCCTCTAGGCCTAGGATCAGGCATCCCCTTCTCTACTATATAGTTCCTCGGGTGATCCATCTTTCCTTGCCAAGTATTTTTCACACAAGAATAATTTCAAAGACTTCATTGAGCCTTACAGTCGAGGCGTCCCTCAGAATTTCTCTACCGAGGCATCCCTTCATCTTGTGTTACCACAACACAACATGTTCTAGAGCGATCATGGCTTACCACAGGGTTCTCATGTGTCAACAATAGCTTCTTTCATGTTTTCTAGTTTGACCACCTTCATCTGTCCTCCCTAGACATATCTTTTTGTCTTACCTGTATTACAGGTACACAAAAATTATGAGATATCATCATCAATTTCTAATTCATAATTTTTTATTGCAAATCTGTCACCCAAAGATTTTCCAAATTGCAGATTTAATTTTAGATCTGTTCCACACAGGAAACAAATTCACGAGCATGGGACTTTCCTTCCCATAGCAGTTTAGCTCAACAGACAATTGGTCTTCATCATGGGCTTTCATCACGACCATATCCAATACCCTTTTCTTCCTGCAATTCATTCTTTATACATCCAAACAAATTGTTAGTTTCTCATGTATGTATATATATATATTCTCACAACACATTTAGAGGGACATCACAAACATTTCTTAACTTGTGCATTCTAACAGTTGCATCACTTCTCTATATAAACATGAAAGGAAACCTCATTGCTTACCTATGCATCATTTTAGCATTCCAACCTTTTCAAAATGTAATTCAACATTAAGTGAACTTAATCCGAGGTGACAATATCCATGGCCACATTCACATAACATGCACCCTTGTGCTGATTTCAAGTTCACCACACTTTATGTCAAGTACTTTTCCATGGTGTGTCGGAGCTTAGCCAAGCTCTTCACCATATGGATTATTCATTTCCGTTCATTGTTGCAGCAGGACTATGTTTTTGACTACAGGATGATCATGATCCCATATCAACACATATGAAACCAAAAGTTTCTCTTGAGCGCACCCAAGCATTCTTCCTTCAGTAGTAACTAGGGTGCCAGTAGTCATGGCCACCCAAATTTCTCTTTTTATTTAACACCTCTACCATTCATGTAGAGTATTAGAAGGTCATCCTTCCTTAATGGGCAATCCATTACCTACCCTCTTATGCAATCATGCATTTCCTCAATGTATTCAATTCAATGTTCTAACTATGAGCACCTTTATCCCTCATCTGCCTAGATTGGTCATTGTACCCATGGTACTCTTTACTCCTGCATTCTCTTGAAAGTATTATATCTTTGGCTAGCATGGACTTCCTCTCCCTATTATTCAGGTTCTTTTACTGAATCATACCCTACATGGGTATCAATGGCATACAACAACTGCTTCCAATTATGTGTGTATCATTAATATATTGAAATATTTTCAGAGGTGATTCTTACCAAACCCTTCATACCTCATGCCACATAGGTATGAAAATTCTTATACCTTCTATGGCTATTAGCACCCTCTCTGATATTACCTTATCAATGGTGCTTCTTGGGGACTTCTAAAGTCCCTTCACCAATCTTTCCACAACAACTTGCTCATAGTCATCCTCCGCTTGAGGTTGTCCATCATTGGCAACTATCTCTCTCAACAGTTCCAATTTCTCTCTACACATGACATACATCATAATTATGTTAGTCGTTATTATAAAATAAAAATGCAAGTATCATAACTTTCTAGCCAATAAAATATTTTTACATATCATCTTACCAATTTTCACTTATCCCAGAGAACACACTAGACAACAAGAAAGGAGTTCAGGGATTCTTCCCTTTTTTTCCAATTTCTTCTACACCACTTGGGATTTTCAGCCCAAATGAGTTATTTATAAGGCCTCATTGTCTTTTATTAACAAGGCTTTAACCAAGACTATTCATTTAAACATACACATTTGTTCATTCTCCCTTTTCCAGTTGTACTTGTTCTCAAAACTGCTCATCTAAGACCTATAACTTTGTAAGAAATTCATAGTTCTTAGGGTGGGAAAAGTGTTCCTCCTTTTTCCTTTTCTTTGATTTTGCAATTACTCCCTATTGGCATATTCCTGCACTTTTCCTTGAGTAGCCTTGGTTAGGCCTCACCCTAACCTTTTTGGAGACATCAACATGATTTACTAGCAACTTTTTCTCACAATGAAATATGAACCTGTGCATTCTGCACATTACCATTCAGTTATTAGAGTGGTCTACATTCATTTGTTAGTATTCCGCTCATACATTTTGTTGAAAAATGAAATCTAGAATTCTTATATATATAGGCTTGCATCCCACTACTCAATTTCCATAAATTATTAGGGCTATGACTCTGTTCTCTTGACAGAGTCCTTACATAGTTCCTTCAAAGGGAACTCCTTCAACATGCAACTTCCTTATTGCATATCCTTCACTATCTGTGATAGCCTCAACCTTGCGTTAGTTCAGTTGTTTATCAAATATTCCATAAGGAATATAAACATGCATCTTTGTCATGCATCCAGATTTTTCCACACATATTCCTTGTTTTGTTAACTTACATCCATGATGCACTTAATCATATGCACAATCATAAAGAATTTAACTTATGATTGTTCATAATTGTTCTCACGCAGTCCTCAAAGGCTTAATCATGTTTCCTTTTGTCACAACAACAAAACAACCTTGCTCCCTTACTCTTTCATCTATTTATATTAGTCTTCCCTGAGGGAATGGAACACATTCCCCTCAAGCTATCATTCAAAACATAACTTTCATGACTCTTCAGAATGGTGTCAACCATTCATCCATGGTATTCATTAAACTTTGGCAAGTGAAATTCTTGCCTCACATTCCACTCATCACGATAGTCATATTCATACATCATACACGTGCATCACTTGCACCTTTAATAGCATTCATACCTAATTGGTATTAATATAAGTCTTCTTGTCAAGAAGCCTCACAATGAATTAACCCCATGTAATCAATCATATACAAACATAGCCAAAAATTCATCATGCAAGATCACTGCTTGCACCCTTTCCATGTCGTACATGCACATGGACATATCACACCTCCATATCCTCCTCCTAAGGATATTGTTGACATCCTTATGACAAGCCTCATAGAGACACTCAACACTGATCTTTCCTCTCAATTGAGGGCTTGTAGTCATATTATTTCTTTTAAGGGTGAAATCACGAAGGCGGGTTACACTTTTGTGACAATCGGGTCTCCAAATTTTCGAAAAACCATTTTTCGGCCGAACTAAAAAATATTTTCGGCCGAAAGATGTCATTTTCGGCCGAACTATTGTTCGACCGAAAACATAAACGTCAAATCGAACGGAGCCATAACCGGGCCCTCGATTTGCGTGTAGAAATTTGGTCGGCCGGATATTTTTTTCCCGGCATTAGTGTTTCGGCCGAACTATTTTTCGGCCGAACAATCTTTCGGCCGAAAAATAGTTCGGCCGAACAATAGTTCGGCCGAACAATAGTTCGGCCGAAAGATGTTTTATATAATATCCACACATCGAAGACACACGGTTAGAAACTTTTTTGGTTGCGAGAGTCTATGTTGCAGAGGTCTGTGTCGCCAAGCTGTTGCCGAGGTTTGTTGCCGAGCTGTTGCCGAGGTGTCGCCGAGCTGTTGCCGAGCCGTTGCCGAGTTGTCGCCGTAAATTTGCAGGTATTTTATAATGCGAGTTTGCGTTTGTAATGCGTATGTAATTTGCGAGTTTGCGTTTGTAATGCGTATGTAATTAGCTCCGGAATTCTTTCGCTACGCTAACTAGTGTTTGTTTGTAAAAACTGGACTATGTAATTTGCCGAGTTTTTAATGCGAGTTTGCGTTTGTAATGCGTATGTAATTTGCGTTTATATGCGAGTTTATATGCGAGTTTATATGTGTATGTAATGTAATTTAAATGCGTATGTAATTTGCGAGTTTATATTTGCAATTTGCGAGTTTGTATTTGCGAGTTTATATTTGCGAGTTTAATTTGCGAGTTTAATTTGCAATTTGTGAGTTTATATTTGCAATTTGCGTATGTAATTTGCGAGTTTATATTTGCAATTTGCGAGTTTATATTTGCGAGTTTAATTTGCGAGTAATGCGTATGTAATTTGCGAGTTTATATTTGCGAGTTTAATTTGCGAGTTTATATGCGAGTTTATATTTGCAATTTAAATGCGTATGTAATTTGCGTTTATATGCGAGTTTATATGCGAGTTTGTATGCGAGTTTGTATGCGAGTTTATATGCGAGTTTGTAATGCGTTTATATGCGTTTATATTTGCAATTTAAATGCGTATGTAATTTGTGTTTATATGCGAGTTTATATGCGAGTTTGTAATGCGTTTATATGCGTTTATATTTGCAATTTAAATGCGTTTGTAATTTGCGTTTGTAATTTGCGTATGTAATTTGCGCTTGTAATTTGCGTTTATATGTAATTTGCGTTTGTATGCGAGTTTGCGTTTATATGCGTTTGTAATGCGTATGCCCCTGTTTGCGTTATATGTATGCCCCTGTTTGCGTTATATGTACAATATATGTATGCCCCTGTTTGCGTTATATGTACAATATATGTATGCCCCAATTTAACAATATATGTACAGTTATATGTACAATATATGTATGCCCCTGTTTGCGTTTGTATGCCCCWGTTTATATTGTGTTTATATAACAGTTTATATTGTGTTTATATGACAGTTTATATTGTGTTTATATAACAGTTTATATTGTTTCTGTTTATATAACAGTTTATATTGTGCAATATAACTGTGCAATATTGCGTTATATTGCGTTTATGCCCCTGTTTGCGTTATATGTATGCCCCTGTTTGCGTTATATGTACAATATATGTATGCCCCAATTTAACAATATATGTACAGTTATATGTACAATATATGTATGCCCCTGTTTGCATTTGTATGCCCCTGTTTATATTGTGTTTATATAACAGTTTATATGACAGTTTATATTGTGTTTATATAACAGTTTATATTGTTTCTGTTTATATAACAGTTTATATTGTGCAATATAACTGTGCAATATTGCGTTATATTGCGTTTATGTTGCAGTTTTTATTGCGTTTATATTGCAGT
>ML824674.1:67105-78981 GCA_009831015.1 Picea engelmannii | reverse complement strand
CACTTGGGAGTATCAGATGTACCAATGTTAATTTTATGAGCCTCTTTGTTTGGCCATCTCTTATGAAGAGAGATTCAAGGATAAAATAATTATTTGGAAGGGAATTAATATTCCGATCATGAATCTTATTTTTATTGCTTTGAATGAAATATCAGATGATATTGATTCTAGGTCTGCTATAATGTTATGACCCAAGGGGAGCATACATAGGGATAAATGTGTATGATATAACTCCAAGGGGGGGAATATATGGGCCTAAATGTACATTTAATGTGTAAATATATATGTAGTAATGTCATCCTAATAGTAAATGGTCCTCATGTGCAAGTGTGAATAGGTAAATATAGAGATCATGTATTCATTATTGTGGACATGTGAATTGTGATGTATAAATGTATTTGGTTATTTGGAGGGGGTTCCCCTATTATTTAATGAGTTATTGTGAAACTTATATTTCTTGGATTTTTGCACCATGTTCACATTATGTACATGGTGTGTACTTCTTTTCTTTTATGATATTTGTAAGCATTTGGTATTAGAGCATTGATCTTAGGGTTTTTCTTACTCAAGTAAGTGATCTTGGAATTTTTTTTATAACTATTTTTTGGGGCCACTTCAAAAAGTTATACTTGGAGGATGGTTATAAGACATATCAAGGTACCTGTGGTACTAGTTTTAGATTCTATGTCATTTTAATTTTAGATATACACACTATGGAAGATAGGGTTTTTGACTAGTCCTGTAACTGGTCTCAAATAGATGTTTCAGGTAAAACAATCATAACTTCTTCATATAAGATAAAAATTCCATGAGACCAATTGAATTGTAAATAGTACATTTTGTAGTATTTTTTCCATTCATTTCAGAATCAGATATCAAATATTGGTCATGTGGAATGATGTACAAGTTCTCTCTCCCAGAAAGGCAAAAGATAAGAAATGTTTAGGAAAGTTACCACAACATTCATTTGACACACAAAATTTTCGTCAAGCCTATGGAATTAAAGAGAAGACATTTCAAGCTACTACAGGTCAAAATTTCAGACTCATAGAGGTTGAAATTTCATAAATATATCAGAAGGAAGGTCGACCAGAAGGGAAGACTCCAAATCATGGTTTCAAAGGTATGTTCACTTAAAACTATCATAAATTTTGATTATGATGTTTGATTGAGATGATCCAAAATCCATTGGAAAGTGAAAACCCATGAGATAATATTGGAACATAGATTATAACTATTTTAGATCATTTTAGGTTGTGAGTTTAAGTTTGGGTTATACCTCAATTAATAATCAATGGCAATAACTAGCTTTAGCGGAGATGAGGACAAAGATAAAATAAATTCCGTGGAATGGTTAAGGACGGTAAAAGAAAATTGTAGGGATCATTTTCAAGAAATATTTATGTTGAATGGTGAAACTTACAAGTGGTGGAGAATCCTTGATGAATATACTAGGCTCTAATCCACATGGTAAAAGTTTAAAGAACTCTTCTCAAATAAATGGATTAAGGAGACAAAAATTGAGGAGATTTATAAAATTAAAGATGTGTTAAATTAATAAAAAGAAAATGTATCCAAATTGCAAAAGGACAATGAAGATCTAAGAAAAAATATTACAAATAAAAACGATGAGTTTAACAAGATGCAATCCCTTAATGAAACACTCATTAAGGAGGTTAAGAACTTAAAGCAATAAAAGAGTAGCAAAGAAAAGTGGGAAAATGATGATTCAAGAGAATATTTGAAAAAGAAAGATGAAGAGATATGTATATTATGAAACCATAATAAAAAACTAATGGATGAGGTTAAAATATTGAAAAAAGAGAAGAAGAATTATCAAAATCAAGAAGAAACAAGGATCTTAGATGAAGAATCTACCAAAATATTGGAATAGGAAATTTTCAACAAGTTTGAGGAATCCTTAAATATTGATGAGGTCAAATTAGAAATGCAAGCTATAATTCAAGAAGAATGTCATAATTTTATATATGTAGTCAAATTGTAGCTTCAAAAGGAGAAATAAGACAAGATTCAAGAAGGTCAATAGAATATACTTGAAGAAGTTAAAATCCATCTAGAGCATGTACATTCCAAATATGATGGTATGCTCTCCAAGGCTAGAGTAATCAAGGACCAATCAAACAGAATATAGGATTCCATTTTCTTTGAAAAGAAGATCAATGAAATGGGTGTGTATAATAAAAAAAACCCATCAAATTTTAAACCATATCAACACCCTCATTATCACGAAATATTTCAAGGAAGACAAGAAGATGAATATCTATATTATCGAGGAAGAAAATGGAATAATCATCAATATTCATGGAATATGGAATCACAAAATCATTATTCAACAATATATTATCATAGACCAACATCTACTACAAATTAGAAAAATTTCAACAATGATCCACGAAATCAAGGGAAAGAAAATTATGCAACAACCAGACACCAAGGATTACAACCGAAGGGAATTGATCTTGGATGGATGGATCATCATCAATGGAAGGAAGAAAACAAAAAAATAAGAAAACAATATTACTTGGTTTCATCACATGTGAATCCTTTAATTGCAAATCTTTGAGGACAAAGATTTTTGAAGAGGGTACTATGTTATGACCGAAGGGGAGCATACATAGGGATAAATGTATATCATATGACCCCAAGGGGAAGAATCTATGTGCCTAAATGTACATGTAATGTGTAAATATATATGTAATAAGGTTAGCCTAATAGTAAAGAGGCGTCATGTGCAAGTGCGAATAGGTATATATAGAGATCATGTATTCATTATTATGGACATGTGAATTGTGATGTATAAAGGTATTTGGTTATTTGGAGGGGGTTCCCCTATTCTTTAAGGATTTATTATGTAACTTATATATCTTGGAGTTTTCCACTACGCTTAAATTTTTTACATGGTGTGTACTTCTGTTTTGTTATGATATTTGTAAGCATTTGGATCATTACATAGAAAATTTGCAATATGCTCACTATTTTCAAACACTTGCCAATACTCCTGATTATCGAGTATTGATGGTCAAAAAAATGTTTTGACATGAAAAGTATTGGGATTTTTGAAATCATGTGTATTGAAAAGAGAGGATAATACTACCAATGAGTCTTCTTTTATATTCTTCTCTCAAGGAACACAATCAATATTGAAGGAATTGAATGAATCTATCATTTCCCAAACTCTCTTTTCATAATGTTTCAATTTATCCTTCTTTATTTTATACCCTTTTCTGATATGATTAATGACAAATTTTTAATATTCAGCTACCAATAGGTCATTGAATTGCATTTGAAGTCAATCCTTGAATCAATCATTCATACTTAGATTCATTGTTGCTGCAAGGGAACTCAAGTCTGATTACATGTGGATAAATACATGATTGAGGACTTTAAAAATAATGCTTATTTCAATGCCTGATTTAGAATAGGCACCATCAAATGACATTTTATAAAACCCTTGAAAGGTGTTATCTTCATTTTTCTGGGAGAATTCATTTGTTGTGTATTAAAGACAACATAATTTCAAATTCCAACATCAATATACTTATGCATCATTTTAGTTTCCTTCTTTTTAAATGACATTGGATTTCTCTGTTATCTTGGTACTCAAATAAAAACTCCATATTTATTTGGGAGCATCATACAACTCCAATCATTCATTATGCACCCTCCAATCATTGAGCACCAATATTTACCAAGGACAACACCATATGTTGTAGGACTATCAACCACTATTATGGTGAACATCGTTGTAATGTGAGGTGTTGCACATATCCAGGCACAAAAGTCTTTGGTTTCCCCATAAGCTAGTGCTTTCTGGAATCAATGGAATAATACTTTCACCCATCTCATAGTATTTTTTTCATTTCACTCCTATATCCTCCATTATAGATAACGACATGAAATTATTAGTGTCTCCACTATCAACCAAGAAATTGAGCAATATAAAATAATGATTCTCCAACGATATGTAAAACGGTGGAACCTTTCCTCTTGGTCTTGATGGTATAAAGTTTAATTGTTGTTTTGTGTTCATAACAACTACTTATATCTTTGGACCTGAAAAAATTATATGATCCAAAATATTCAAAATATTTTTCATTTATTGAGGAATCTTGACTACTTTCATGAATGGTAGAGTGATCTAAAGTTTGTTTAAGTCATCAATTATATTATAAGTTATTTCTAGTGTTTTTTCAGACTGATTTAAAATCAACTATTTCCTTGCTAGTTTCGGAGCATTAGCTTTTTCTTTTTCTCTATCATGTTGGTCCCTACGCTTGAATTTGTTTGTTTAATTTCTAGTCTGGATAACATTGTATTGATTTGCATAATCATAATCTTCTTGTTCATCAAGAATTTCATAATATGATGAACTATCCTCCATCTGGACTGATTCTAATATTTTATCTTGATCATTGATCAATTATTGATTGAATGGCTCATTATCTTGAACAAAATCAACATCTTATGTGATTTATTCTAGCACAACTGTATTTGGATTTGGAACTTAAGGTGCTACAGGTCTATGCTCTTCATTTCTTATGTTTATGTCATTTCTTTCTATTTGATTTTGTGGAAAATTTCTCACATGTTGGTGTGCTAGAGTGATATTTTCATTTATTTTAAGTCGAGTTATCTCATTTTTCATTTGTCAAAGGGTCCTGGTCATTTGAGAAATTTCATTTTTTTTATGAGTGTCTTGAGCAACTTCAGGACTGTTTCTTATATTAGAAGGTTGGCCTTGAAAAATTCCCCCTACAAATTCCTCGTCCTTCAATTTTTATTGAGGTATATGGGACTTGATGTGATATTGATAAACTTTCCATCTATATTTGTACTTTTCCCAGGATAATCTCATAATTAGCATTAGTCTCAAGAATATACTCTTCCATTTGTGTTTCCTTCGCTATTTCTTCATCTAATGTGTTTATTTGGGAAATGTTTATTGCATAATTGACATTCAATGGCATTTCATTATTACAACACACAAATATAATAGGTGTGTTTGGACGTTGTTCTTATGGAATTTGATTTAGGGTCTTGAAAAAAATGCAATTTAAAATCTCTGATCCTTTCATTTTTTTCAAGATGTATTTGAGTGAAATGAGTGAGTAAAGTATTATATGAGATTGTCTTGGTATATCTGGTCATAAAAATATCTTCCATATCATCAAAGGAGCCAATTTACTGAGCCGAGGGAGAAAGGTAGCAGCCATAGGTTGAGCCTATCAAAGTTTGAATAAATACTCCCACCATCACATCATCATGTTCAATCAAATGGATGTCATATACGGTAAGAAATTGATCCACATGCTTTTTTGGATCCATGATCCTAGCACCTATGAAGACATGTAAATTCCTTGAGGGAGAGTAGGCAATTGATGTTGTTCTCTCCATAATTTGAGAGGACTAGATTTGGCTCTCCTTATTGGATTTCTTTGTCTACCATTTTCTCTCCCCTCATTATTAGGAATTCCATTCCTTTTCTCTTCTTGATGCCCATGATTTCCACACTTATTACTTGAGATATTGAATCTTAAGTCTCTTTATAAATTTGAACTATCTTTCTTTTACCTCTTGTCAGGGGACCTTTGTATGATTCCAACTTTTAGGACTTTATTGTTTTTTTTTTGTCTTTGACCTATAACTATTTCTTCTTCATGGGAAATATCTTCCCAAGTTCTTTCAAGTTCTTCACAACTCTTTGTTGTCATGATGGCTAAGTCATACAATTGATGAAGAATACTTCGTTGATATCTAAGTCCATTTTTTATTTGAGGTTGATTTGTATCTTATTGAGTCATTCGAAACCAATATTTTGTTTTTCCCTGGTATGGTCACCAAAAATGTTGATTTAAAATATTATTTAAGGTATTTAAGATAAAATCATGAGGGTAAATTCCTCTTCATTTTTAGGGAGGTGGTACTCAACTTTATTTTAATAAAATACATGAATATAAGAGGTGACTGATAAAGGACTAAGATTATTTTTGAAGAAAATATTCATGTGTAGAGAATACCTCAGAAAGGACTAGGAATCTCCCAAAAAATAAATATTCACACTATAATTCAAGATTATAAACCATGAGAATAAGTAATATCACACAACGACATTTCCATCATAACATAAATTAAAGTAGAACACATCATTTAGAATAAGAGGAATACAAGGACCACATATTGCAGAGAAATTTATATTATCATTCAATTAACACCCAAAAGTATTGTGATAGACACACATTTGAAATATGATTCTTAAAATTGAAAGTCTGAGAAATCACTAACGGAATGTCACAAATATTTCTCCGAGAACCTCAAAAAATAGTATATGTTTATAAAAGTTTATAACAATGGAAAGTAAATGTCTTCTTCCTAAACAAAATGGGATGGGGCCCACGTGGACCAATACATGAACATACTATGATGGAAGATCATAGAGGCATTATTTGCTTGTTAACACCTCCTTTATAGGCTTCTAGGTTGTAGGTGGTTTAACAATATTACCATCTTCTTGTTGATATATTTCAGTTATCTTAACCAAGACACTTCTTAAGCATTGTTCAATATACACTTCCATGGGAGCAACCATTTTTTCTTGCCTAGTCTTTGTTTCAAATAACTAATTTTCCAGATCTTTAAGATCAAAGCTCAATTGGTGAAGCATGTCTTCAATATCTTCATTTTTATTCACATATCAGATTAACAAATTTTTCATTTCCTCTTCAGAATATTCAGTTGACTCATTAATTTCACTCACCCATGAAATATTAAGGGAATTTAGTTATTCCTGTAATTTCTCTTTTGATAGGAGTGTTGAATCCATGATTAAATGTGGTTCATCCATCTCTTTGGTTAGATCAACAAGATTTATAAATATATCACCTCTTTTGGTATTTATGACATCACATTCAAACAACATTTCCTGCAAGAATTTAATTCTCTTTGACCAACAAGCATTTATTTGTTTCAACCGAGCCTTAAAAGGAATATTTTTCTCTCTTCTATGAATATCATTTAAACTTAAGACCTTTGACGGAAATGTACCCATAGATTCTTTGTAAAACCTTTCATCATTTTCTAGATCTTTTTGGAGATATTCTTTAAAATGCAAGACCCCTGTTGAGAGAGCAGTTGAACTTGTTGCTAACCCCCATATTTTAAGGATCAAGGATTTCCTTTTTTGAAAGTTATCTCCAATATATTTTCTTACATCCATCAATAAACTTGATGAACCTTTTAACTTGGAGCTTGTTTCTAGTACATCCTTGAGACTATACAATGGTTGTATAGAAGAAAAGGGCTCGACAAACAAGGGTCAGGGAAGCCGATATTTTTCCAATTCTTTCACTTTTTCTTTTAAGATAAGGTTTTCCTTCTCTATCTCATCAATCAAATCATTTAAAGCCTAACCATTTTCTTCATAAAACTCGATTACTTTCAAGGGTTTTACCCCTTGAAAATCAATCTCTCATATCCATATTTAAGAAACCTTTTTATTTTACAAATGTACTATTTTTAGTTAACAACTTCTTAGAATTTTTGTTGTAGGTTGTGTGGTGTAAAGTGATATATTCCTCCCCAAATACCTCTCTCTCTTGAGAATCCAATTCTTCAGCTACAGTTCTACTCTCAATCATTGTTTGTTCATCCCAACTAGGATATTCTATAATTTTTCAACGTCCATATTTATGGTACTAAATTCAGCTTCAGGTTCCTCCAATCCTTCTTTTTGAACTTCTCTTTTTCTTTTACAGATACATGAATAGTGTGTGATTTTTTAACTACCCTTTTGGAATGGTCTTTATCTCCACCATCATATGAATTTCCAATGGAAGACTTTCTCTATTCTTGAAAATTATTAGGAAATTTTCCTTTTGTTGAGCTTCTCTTTTGAGACACATTTGGTGATCCCGGTTTTCTACCTATCGTATCTTGCTCTTGTTTCTTATAGTGGTCATTTATGGTGACCAATGCATCAATATCATCTATGGTTGTTCTAGGAGAGACTTTAGCATGGTTTTAATTATCTCCCCCTCCTTATTATATTTGAACAGACTTATTAAATGATATGCCATATCCAATTGTAAACATGTGTGCCAAAAACAAATTATTAGATTTGAAACCTTGAATTGCTTGAACTTCCTTTAAATTGAAATTGTCAAACAAAGTGGTGAATTTATCCAAATGAGAAATTTTACTTACAAAAAGTTCTCCAATTTTCCATGACAAAGGGATGAACTTGCTTTTTCTTTCTTCATTGAAGAAGTGCACCCAATATTTTTAATTGTTTACACACTTTGATAGTGAATAATTTGTCAAAAACATAGAAAGGCATCAAGGAGGTTTTCCACTGAAATCCATAGAGTCTAATAAAACTAAAATCTTCCATAGTCTCAAAAATTCATTTCTCTAACAGAAAGGATGTATCTTTTAGCGACAATCAGGGCATGGCAGGACTGTGAATTAAATTTTTAGAAAAGGAGAAGAAGGCATTTTGTACTTCATAAAATTTTGATAGAGCCTTGTGTTTCGATAATAATGGATACCCGAATGAAATTGGATCCTTTTTTGAAGTCTATATTCTTAGCTCTAGGAAAGTCCTAAAAAATATGGCAATAAACTATAGCATAGACTAGATAAGAAGTCATGTTAGATTTCTTAGTCTTCCTAATACTTCCAACTAGAAAAAAAAAATCAATTGAAATGATTAGGGCCTAATAAACTACAACATATTTATGAATAGAATGATACAAAATAAATACAATATACTTTGGAACTATGTTTTTGGAATCTTGTCCAATTATTCTAGTGAATAGCCATGTAAATTATTTCTCTGGGTATTTAAAGAACATACCTCAAATAGTGTAGAATTAGAATCACTAGTTACACTTGTAAGAAATCTTTCCATGATTTCCATTCCCCCATTGATGGCCTTTAGAAAATCATCATATTTAGAGTTCTTGAATGTCAAAGTGGGTTTAGTAAGTCTTAACATTCTTCCAAAAACTGAGGGTGCTAAAGGAATTAGTGACTTTCCCCATATCTAGACGACTCTTTTCTCAATGTCAAATTTATCAGTGCACCCAAGAACTATTTCTTTGAAGTCGGATACTTATGGCACACATCTGGATAATGCAATATCATAGGTAAAAACTTTGTTCAACTTATTTTCCTTATGTGGAAGAGATGAGTACCACTTGAAGGCTTCTGACCACTGAAATGGCGGTCTTTCCATCCCCACATTATAGTTCTTTCCTTTTTCTTGACATTTTTTACAAAGTTTATTTTGCGTGAATAGGTGGTGCTTTTGTCAATGCAATCTTTTCAAGGTAGGGATTTAATTCCTTATTTATTTATCACATATTACATTGATTATCAAGTGTTGTATCTCTTAGTTCTAAGTTGTTAATTGCACGGTTTGATTTAATATTTAAAGCAAAGATTTTATGAAAAAATGTGTCACTTAATAATGATATTCAATTCATACGAGTGATGTTTGATGTGGAGATGGGGAAATAAATGTCATCGAAAAAGGTGATATCATGTTGTGATAACATGTAATAGTTGAAGTATGGGAGTGTAAAGTGAGTAATATGAAGATCATTTTTGGAGGACACAGAAATCTCGTATGCAGGGTTGCAGGTTAGGGAACAAAAGGTTTAGATGAGGGAAGGACTCTCGCATCCGCAATAAACAAAATTGTATAAGTATTGAAAGAGGTTCATTATGAGTGATGTAGAAGTGGGGAGGGTTTTTTTGGAGATGTGGGTTTGTGGGTTGCGGGATGATAGATGGCTTAGACTTCCACAACTAAAGAAATGCCTAAGTGTTGAAGTTGTGGAGTGGTGAAAAAGAAACTAAGTATGGTACTTATGGACTTGCAGACCTACAAACTTAGTGGTAGTCTCCCCGCAACCCACATTTTTATAAAAACGAGTAAGTATAGGATATACAAGAAAAAAAAAGACGAAGTATACACCAAAGCACGTAAATGTTGATTAACAAATGTGAATCAACACACTTGTGGGGCCTCTTTTCAATTTTGGGGATGATTTTAGTATCTTAGCCGTAATAGTGTTAGTTGTCAAGACCGTGGTTTCAAAAATGTTGCAATTTTAACATAAAAAAAGAGAGGTGCTCCTACTGGTAGCACCATTTTTTGATTCAATGGTTGATTGCAAATTTTTTATTAGCAATATTACGAGGTTGTTAAGACCATGGTTGTACAAGGTTGTAATTTTAACCTTGAAAATAAAATGATGTTAAGGGTTGATTTTGATGTTTTTGACCAAAAACATATGGGCTTTTAGAGCTAGAGTTCTCATTTTAAGGTCACAATTATCGTTAAGTCGATAACTATGTTAATAATATTTTATATTTTATATTATCGCTTATAATATAATATATTATATTTTTAAATTGATTTATATAAAAATGTAATATTCATTTTTTATTAATATTTAATATTTTTAATATGATAATTAAAAGTAAATATTAGATTTATTTAATTTTTCTTAAATTTAATTAAATATTATAGAAAATGAAAAAAAAATGAATAAAAACTTATATTAATTTCTAAGTAATTTTATTAACATTAATTTATAGTAATGCTAGGTTTCTTTATACACAATTATATTATTTTACTCTCTAAAGCTTACTTAAATTAGCACTAGATTATTAAGCATTTTCTTAACATAAAACATCATTACAATTTCACATAACACCAATATCCATGTTAAACCCATATGTGATAGAAATCCAATTTCTTAAGGTGTAATTTATTATTATTATTTTTGTAATTAAACCAACTTTATTTATTATTTCATTCTTCTTTTAATTAAGAAGACTTTATTTTTTTTCACCAACTTTATTATTTTTATTATTTTTAGTTGAGCAGACTTTATTATTATAATTATAATTATAATTTTAACATAACATTTACATTTATGCCTTAACATCTACCCATACTAATCTAACTACAATAAGTTATAATTTAAAAAAATGATTTGCAAACAAAACTAATTAATTTATATAAACTATTAAATAATAATAATAATAACATAAAAAAAAATGTACTAAGTAAATTTACATATTAATATTGAAATAAATTTTTTGCATTTAATTAAGTCATTATTAAATTTAAAAAATTAAGATAATAAAATTAAACTTAATAAAAATTAAAAATAAAGAATATTAAACAAGCCATAAAACATATTACTATCAATAATTTCATGAAAAAGTGTATTTTCCCTGAAAAGCAATAGAATGTTAAATTTAACAACCAAATGCCTAGCATAAAGAGTCAATAATCAAACTTTGATATGTCTTCGCGTGATAGAAAAATTACAATAAAGTCAAAATATAATGAAAAAATTAGTATCATTAAAAGGAACTTTGTACATATAGTTAATTTTGTACATATAGTTGGGGGTGGGGGGAATAATAGGAGAATACATATATTATGTATTCTCCTATTATTCCCCCACCCCCACCCTCATATCCTGTACATATAGTTGGGGGTGGGGGGAATAATAGGAGAATACATATATTATGTATTCTCCTATTATTCCCCCACCCCCACCCTCATATCCCTCAGTTGGGGGTGGGGGGAATAATAGGAGAATACATATATTATGTATTCTCCTATTATTCCCCCACCCTCATATCCCTCTACATATATATGAGGGTGAGGGTGGGGGTGGGGGAATAATAGGAGAATACATATATTATGTATTCTCCTATTATTCCCCCCACCTCCACCCCCAACTATATGTAGAGGGTGGGGCATTAATAGGAAAATATATTATATGTTTTCCTATTAATGGCCCCCCCTCCCACCCTCTATGGGGGGGGGGGGG
>ML824674.1:54878-67005 GCA_009831015.1 Picea engelmannii | reverse complement strand
TAAAATTTCTCATTTGGATAAATTCACCACTTTGTTTGACAATTTCAATTTAAAGGAAGTTCAAGCAATTCAAGGTTTCAAATCTAATAATTTGTTTTTGGCACACATGTTTACAATTGGATATGGCATATCATTTAATAAGTCTGTTCAAATATAATAAGGAGGGGGAGATAATTAAAACCATGCTAAAGTCTCTCCTAGAACAACCATAGATGATATTGATGCATTGGTCACCATAAATGACCACTATAAGAAACAAGAGCAAGATACGATAGGTAGAAAACCGGGATCACCAAATGTGTCTCAAAAGAGAAGCTCAACAAAAGGAAAATTTCCTAATAATTTTCAAGAATAGAGAAAGTCTTCCATTGGAAATTCATATGATGGTGGAGATAAAGACCATTCCAAAAGGGTAGTTAAAAAATCACACACTATTCATGTATCTGTAAAAGAAAAAGAGAAGTTCAAAAAGAAGGATTGGAGGAACCTGAAGCTGAATTTAGTACCATAAATATGGACGTTGAAAAATTATAGAATATCCTAGTTGGGATGAACAAACAATGATTGAGAGTAGAACTGTAGCTGAAGAATTGGATTCTCAAGAGAGAGAGGTATTTGGGGAGGAATATATCACTTTACACCACACAACCTACAACAAAAATTCTAAGAAGTTGTTAACTAAAAATAGTACATTTGTAAAATAAAAAGGTTTCTTAAATATGGATATGAGAGATTGATTTTCAAGGGGTAAAACCCTTGAAAGTAATCGAGTTTTATGAAGAAAATGGTTAGGCTTTAAATGATTTGATTGATGAGATAGAGAAGGAAAACCTTATCTTAAAAGAAAAAGTGAAAGAATTGGAAAAATATCGGCTTCCCTGACCCTTGTTTGTCGAGCCCTTTTCTTCTATACAACCATTGTATAGTCTCAAGGATGTACTAGAAACAAGCTCCAAGTTAAAAGGTTCATCAAGTTTATTGATGGATGTAAGAAAATATATTGGAGATAACTTTCAAAAAAGGAAATCCTTGATCCTTAAAATATGGGGGTTAGCAACAAGTTCAACTGCTCTCTCAACAGGGGTCTTGCATTTTAAAGAATATCTCCAAAAAGATCTAGAAAATGATGAAAGGTTTTACAAAGAATCTATGGGTACATTTCCGTCAAAGGTCTTAAGTTTAAATGATATTCATAGAAGAGAGAAAAATATTCCTTTTAAGGCTCGGTTGAAACAAATAAATGCTTGTTGGTCAAAGAGAATTAAATTCTTGCAGGAAATGTTGTTTGAATGTGATGTCATAAATACCAAAAGAGGTGATATATTTATAAATCTTGTTGATCTAACCAAAGAGATGGATGAACCACATTTAATCATGGATTCAACACTCCTATCAAAAGAGAAATTACAGGAATAACTAAATTCCCTTAATATTTCATGGGTGAGTGAAATTAATGAGTCAACTGAATATTCTGAAGAGGAAATGAAAAATTTGTTAATCTGATATGTGAATAAAAATGAAGATATTGAAGACATGCTTCACCAATTGAGCTTTGATCTTAAAGATCTGGAAAATTAGTTATTTGAAACAAAGACTAGGCAAGAAAAAATGGTTGCTCCCATGGAAGTGTATATTGAACAATGCTTAAGAAGTGTCTTGGTTAAGATAACTGAAATATATCAACAAGAAGATGGTAATATTGTTAAACCACCTACAACCTAGAAGCCTATAAAGGAGGTGTTAACAAGCAAATAATGCCTCTATGATCTTCCATCATAGTATGTTCATGTATTGGTCCACGTGGGCCCCATCCCATTTTGTTTAGGAAGAAGACATTTACTTTCCATTGTTATAAACTTTTATAAACATATACTATTTTTTGAGGTTCTCGGAGAAATATTTGTGACATTCCGTTAGTGATTTCTCAGACTTTCAATTTTAAGAATCATATTTCAAATGTGTGTCTATCACAATACTTTTGGGTGTTAATTGAATGATAATATAAATTTCTCTGCAATATGTGGTCCTTGTATTCCTCTTATTCTAAATGATGTGTTCTACTTTAATTTATGTTATGATGGAAATGTCGTTGTGTGATATTACTTATTCTCATGGTTTATAATCTTGAATTATAGTGTGAATATTTATTTTTTGGGAGATTCCTAGTCCTTTCTGAGGTATTCTCTACACATGAATATTTTCTTCAAAAATAATCTTAGTCCTTTATCAGTCACCTCTTATATTCATGTATTTTATTAAAATAAAGTTGAGTACCACCTCCCTAAAAATGAAGAGGAATTTACCCTCATGATTTTATCTTAAATACCTTAAATAATATTTTAAATCAACATTTTTGGTGACCATACCAGGGAAAAACAAAATATTGGTTTCGAATGACTCAATAAGATACAAATCAACCTCAAATAAAAAATGGACTTAGATATCAACGAAGTATTCTTCATCAATTGTATGACTTAGCCATCATGACAACAAAGAGTTGTGAAGAACTTGAAAGAACTTGGGAAGATATTTCCCATGAAGAAGAAATAGTTATAGGTCAAAGACAAAAAAAAAACAATAAAGTCCTAAAAGTTGGAATCATACAAAGGTCCCCTGACAAGAGGTAAAAGAAAGATAGTTCAAATTTATAAAGAGACTTAAGATTCAATATCTCAAGTAATAAGTGTGGAAATCATGGGCATCAAGAAGAGAAAAGGAATGGAATTCCTAATAATGAGGGGAGAGAAAATGGTAGACAAAGAAATCCAATAAGGAGAGCCAAATCTAGTCCTCTCAAATTATGGAGAGAACAACATCAATTGCCTACTCTCCCTCAAGGAATTTACATGTCTTCATAGGTGCTAGGATCATGGATCCAAAAAAGCATGTGGATCAATTTCTTACCGTATATGACATCCATTTGATTGAACATGATGATGTGATGGTGGGAGTATTTATTCAAACTTTGATAGGCTCAACCTATGGCTGCTACCTTTCTCCCTCGGCTCAGTAAATTGGCTCCTTTGATGATATGGAAGATATTTTTATGACCAGATATACCAAGACAATCTCATATAATACTTTACTCACTCATTTCACTCAAATACATCTTGAAAAAAATGAAAGGATCAGAGATTTTAAATTGCATTTTTTTCAAGACCCTAAATCAAATTCCATAAGAACAACGTCCAAACACACCTATTATATTTGTGTGTTGTAATAATGAAATGCCATTGAATGTCAATTATGCAATAAACATTTCCCAAATAAACACATTAGATGAAGAAATAGCGAAGGAAACACAAATGGAAGAGTATATTCTTGAGACTAATGCTAATTATGAGATTATCCTGGGAAAAGTACAAATATAGATGGAAAGTTTATCAATATCACATCAAGTCCCATATACCTCAATAAAAATTGAAGGACGAGGAATTTGTAGGGGGAATTTTTCAAGGCCAACCTTCTAATATAAGAAACAGTCCTGAAGTTGCTCAAGACACTCATAAAAAAAATGAAATTTCTCAAATGACCAGGACCCTTTGACAAATGAAAAATGAGATAACTCGACTTAAAATAAATGAAAATATCACTCTAGCACACCAACATGTGAGAAATTTTCCACAAAATCAAATAGAAAGAAATGACATAAACATAAGAAATGAAGAGCATAGACCTGTAGCACCTTAAGTTCCAAATCCAAATACAGTTGTGCTAGAATAAATCACATAAGATGTTGATTTTGTTCAAGATAATGAGCCATTCAATCAATAATTGATCAATGATCAAGATAAAATATTAGAATCAGTCCAGATGGAGGATAGTTCATCATATTATGAAATTCTTGATGAACAAGAAGATTATGATTATGCAAATCAATACAATGTTATCCAGACTAGAAATTAAACAAACAAATTCAAGCGTAGGGACCAACATGATAGAGAAAAAGAAAAAGCTAATGCTCCGAAACTAGCAAGGAAATAGTTGATTTTAAATCAGTCTGAAAAAACACTAGAAATAACTTATAATATAATTGATGACTTAAACAAACTTTAGATCACTCTACCATTCATGAAAGTAGTCAAGATTCCTCAATAAATGAAAAATATTTTGAATATTTTGGATCATATAATTTTTTCAGGTCCAAAGATATAAGTAGTTGTTATGAACACAAAACAACAATTAAACTTTATACCATCAAGACCAAGAGGAAAGGTTCCACCGTTTTACATATCGTTGGAGAATCATTATTTTATATTGCTCAATTTCTTGGTTGATAGTGGAGACACTAATAATTTCATGTCGTTATCTATAATGGAGGATATAGGAGTGAAATGAAAAAAATACTATGAGATGGGTGAAAGTATTATTCCATTGATTCCAGAAAGCACTAGCTTATGGGGAAACCAAAGACTTTTGTGCCTGGATATGTGCAACACCTCACATTACAACGATGTTCACCATAATAGTGGTTGATAGTCCTACAACATATGGTGTTGTCCTTGGTAAATATTGGTGCTCAATGATTGGAGGGTGCATAATGAATGATTGGAGTTGTATGATGCTCCCAAATAAATATGGAGTTTTTATTTGAGTACCAAGATAACAGAGAAATCCAATGTCATTTAAAAAGAAGGAAACTAAAATGATGCATAAGTATATTGATGTTGGAATTTGAAATTATGTTGTCTTTAATACACAACAAATGAATTCTCCCAGAAAAATGAAGATAACACCTTTCAAGGGTTTTATAAAATGTCATTTGATGGTGCCTATTCTAAATCAGGCATTGAAATAAGCATTATTTTTAAAGTCCTCAATCATGTATTTATCCACATGTAATCAGACTTGAGTTCCCTTGCAGCAACAATGAATCTAAGTATGAATGATTGATTCAAGGATTGACTTCAAATGCAATTCAATGACCTATTGGTAGCTGAATATTAAAAATTTGTCATTAATCATATCAGAAAAGGGTATAAAATAAAGAAGGATAAATTGAAACATTATGAAAAGAGAGTTTGGGAAATGATAGATTCATTCAATTCCTTCAATATTGATTGTGTTCCTTGAGAGAAGAATATAAAAGAAGACTCATTGGTAGTATTATCCTCTCTTTTCAATACACATGATTTCAAAAATCCCAATACTTTTCATGTCAAAACATTTTTTTGACCATCAATACTCGATAATCAGGAGTATTGGCAAGTGTTTGAAAATAGTGAGCATATTGCAAATTTTCTATGTAATGATCCAAATGCTTACAAATATCATAACAAAACAGAAGTACACACCATGTAAAAAATTTAAGCGTAGTGGAAAACTCCAAGATATATAAGTTACATAATAAATCCTTAAAGAATAGGGGAACCCCCTCCAAATAACCAAATACCTTTATACATCACAATTCACATGTCCATAATAATGAATACATGATCTCTATATATACCTATTCGCACTTGCACATGACGCCTCTTTACTATTAGGCTAACCTTATTACATATATATTTACACATTACATGTACATTTAGGCACATAGATTCTTCCCCTTGGGGTCATATGATATACATTTATCCCTATGTATGCTCCCCTTCGGTCATAACATAGTACCCTCTTCAAAAATCTTTGTCCTCAAAGATTTGCAATTAAAGGATTCACATGTGATGAAACCAAGTAATATTGTTTTCTTATTTTTTTGTTTTCTTCCTTCCATTGATGATGATCCATCCATCCAAGATCAATTCCCTTCGGTTGTAATCCTTGGTGTCTGGTTGTTGCATAATTTTCTTTCCCTTGATTTCGTGGATCATTGTTGAAATTTTTCTAATTTGTAGTAGATGTTGGTCTATGATAATATATTGTTGAATAATGATTTTGTGATTCCATATTCCATGAATATTGATGATTATTCCATTTTCTTCCTCGATAATATAGATATTCATCTTCTTGTCTTCCTTGAAATATTTCGTGATAATGAGGGTGTTGATATGGTTTAAAATTTGATGGGTTTTTTTTATTATACACACCCATTTCATTGATCTTCTTTTCAAAGAAAATGGAATCCTATATTCTGTTTGATTGGTCCTTGATTACTCTAGCCTTGGAGAGCATACCATCATATTTGGAATGTACATGCTCTAGATGGATTTTAACTTCTTCAAGTATATTCTATTGACCTTCTTGAATCTTGTCTTATTTCTCCTTTTGAAGCTACAATTTGACTACATATATAAAATTATGACATTCTTCTTGAATTATAGCTTGCATTTCTAATTTGACCTCATCAATATTTAAGGATTCCTCAAACTTGTTGAAAATTTCCTATTCCAATATTTTGGTAGATTCTTCATCTAAGATCCTTGTTTCTTCTTGATTTTGATAATTCTTCTTCTCTTTTTTCAATATTTTAACCTCATCCATTAGTTTTTTATTATGGTTTCATAATATACATATCTCTTCATCTTTCTTTTTCAAATATTCTCTTGAATCATCATTTTCCCACTTTTCTTTGCTACTCTTTTATTGCTTTAAGTTCTTAACCTCCTTAATGAGTGTTTCATTAAGGGATTGCATCTTGTTAAACTCATCGTTTTTATTTGTAATATTTTTTCTTAGATCTTCATTGTCCTTTTGCAATTTGGATACATTTTCTTTTTATTAATTTAACACATCTTTAATTTTATAAATCTCCTCAATTTTTGTCTCCTTAATCCATTTATTTGAGAAGAGTTCTTTAAACTTTTACCATGTGGATTAGAGCCTAGTATATTCATCAAGGATTCTCCACCACTTGTAAGTTTCACCATTCAACATAAATATTTCTTGAAAATGATCCCTACAATTTTCTTTTACCGTCCTTAACCATTCCACGGAATTTATTTTATCTTTGTCCTCATCTCCGCTAAAGCTAGTTATTGCCATTGATTATTAATTGAGGTATAACCCAAACTTAAACTCACAACCTAAAATGATCTAAAATAGTTATAATCTATGTTCCAATATTATCTCATGGGTTTTCACTTTCCAATGGATTTTGGATCATCTCAATCAAACATCATAATCAAAATTTATGATAGTTTTAAGTGAACATACCTTTGAAACCATGATTTGGAGTCTTCCCTTCTGGTCGACCTTCCTTCTGATATATTTATGAAATTTCAACCTCTATGAGTCTGAAATTTTGACCTGTAGTAGCTTGAAATGTCTTCTCTTTAATTCCATAGGCTTGACGAAAATTTTGTGTGTCAAATGAATGTTGTGGTAACTTTCCTAAACATTTCTTATCTTTTGCCTTTCTGGGAGAGAGAACTTGTACATCATTCCACATGACCAATATTTGATATCTGATTCTGAAATGAATGGAAAAAATACTACAAAATGTACTATTTACAATTCAATTGGTCTCATGGAATTTTTATCTTATATGAAGAAGTTATGATTGTTTTACCTGAAACATCTATTTGAGACCAGTTACAGGACTAGTCAAAAACCCTATCTTCCATAGTGTGTATATCTAAAATTAAAATGACATAGAATCTAAAACTAGTACCACAGGTACCTTGATATGTCTTATAACCATCCTCCAAGTATAACTTTTTGAAGTGGCCCCAAAAAATAGTTATAAAAAAAATTCCAAGATCACTTACTTGAGTAAGAAAAACCCTAAGATCAATGCTCTAATACCAAATGCTTACAAATATCATAAAAGAAAAGAAGTACACACCATGTACATAATGTGAACATGGTGCAAAAATCCAAGAAATATAAGTTTCACAATAACTCATTAAATAATAGGGGAACCCCCTCCAAATAACCAAATACATTTATACATCACAATTCACATGTCCACAATAATGAATACATGATCTCTATATTTACCTATTCACACTTGCACATGAGGACCATTTACTATTAGGATGACATTACTACATATATATTTACACATTAAATGTACATTTAGGCCCATATATTCCCCCCCTTGGAGTTATATCATACACATTTATCCCTATGTATGCTCCCCTTGGGTCATAACATTATAGCAGACCTAGAATCAATATCATCTGATATTTCATTCAAAGCAATAAAAATAAGATTCATGATCGGAATATTAATTCCCTTCCAAATAATTATTTTATCCTTGAATCTCTCTTCATAAGAGATGGCCAAACAAAGAGGCTCATAAAATTAACATTGGTACATCTGATACTCCCAAGTGATAAATCTTGGTACAAGTTGTACTACTAAAGAGGTTGAAGAATATGCTCTTGTTTTCAAATAATTCTAGGATGTCTTCACATGGAGTTACGATGATTTAAAGGAATATGAAAAATATATCTTTTATCACACCATACTGCTCCAAGAAGGGTCAAAACCTTTTAAGTAAAAATTGAGTATAAATCCAAAGTTGGAGCCCTTGATAAAAAATGAGGTAGAAAAACTGAAAAAAGGATTGGTATAATTTTTCCAATCAGGAACACAAAATGGATTTCAAATCTTATAGTGGTCATAAAGAAGAATGGAGAGATTCATCTTTGTGTGGATTTTCAAGATCTCGATTGAGAAAGTATTAAAGATAACTACCCACTTCCAAGTATGGAGATGTTGGTGCACCAAATTATTGGTTCTATGTTGATGTCCATGTTAGATGGATTTTCTGGGTATAATTAAATCCTCTTGGCTGAAGAATATAGACCCAAGACTACTTTCATTACACCATGGGGAACATATTCTTATGTATACATTCCTTTTGTTCTAAAAAATGTAGGTGAAACATTTTAGAGGTATATGCAGCATGCCTTTAGTGATTTAACAAGAAAAATCATGGAATATTATCAAGCTGACTTGTCTATCCATTCAAAATTACAAGAATTCCATTCAAAACATCTCAATCAAGTCTTTCAAAGATGCAGAATGTATAGCATATCCATTAATCCAAAGAAACATCTATTTGCAGTATTAGAAGGAAAATTGCTTTGTCATATAGTGAGAAAACAAGGTATTTATATTGATGCTGAGAGGATTAAATAAATCCATAAAATAAATCTTCCAATATATTGGAAAGGAGTACAATATTTCTTTCGAAATATCATTTTTGTACAAAGATTGTTTCCATATTATGCCATAGTTATAAATCAAATCAATAATTTATTGAAAAAGGATAACAAATTTGAATGAACGTCATAAACTCAAAGGACCTTTGCAGACATTAAATATGTAATAACTAGTTCTCATATTTTTCTTAGTCCTGATTTTGATAAAGACTTCATATTGTACTAGTTTTCCTCTAAAGAGGTTATTTCTGACATACTTATCGAGAAAAATAAAAAAGGGGAGGAACTCCCAATTGATTTCATGAGTAAAGGCTTGCATGACTATGAAATAAATTATTCCATGATTGAAAAGCAAGCCCTTTATTTAGTGAAATAAATTGCTCATTTTAGGAGCTACATTTTATCAGCTCACATTATTGCTTATGTACCATTCTCCCATATCAAAATGTTGGTAAATCAACAACTCAAAGAAGGGAGATGGGAAAATTGGTTGGCCAAGCATCAAGAATATGATTTAGAAATAAAGCCTCCAAAAGTTGTTAAGGGATAACATTCATGCAAAGTAATGACTAGAATAGAAGCTTTAAACATTTATTTTCCCAATAAAAGTAATGTCACCATACAAAAATCATCTCTGTCAGCATCCGAGTGGTATAAAGACAATTTTTTATTTGAAATATGGGAAATTTCCTATTGGAATGTCTTCTAAGGAGAGTATATATTTAAAGATGAAGATCGATCAATCTGTATTAATCTCAAGAGTTATTTTCCAAAGAATTTTTTATGGCATTCTGTTGATATGTTTATATCATTTAAAATACAAACAAATATTACAAGAACTCCTATTGTGACTACTCACAAAATCATTTGGGCTAGTTATTATTGGCCAACCATGTTCAACGATACCTATTCAATGATTAGAAAATTCCTTCGATGTCATAAACATTCATGAAATATGAAAAGAGAAGCAATGTTGTTACAATCAATATCAATTGAAGAACCATTTTCACAATGGGGTTTGGATGTAATTGGTTTGATTAACCCATAATCTAGTAAAGGACTTTCATATATTCTCACTGGAACTAACTATTTTAGAAAATGGAAATAAGTTGTAGTCTTAAAGAATGTTGATTCTAAATAATTGATTCTTTTTCGAAAGGATAATATTCTATCCATATTTGGTCTCCTTGAAAAGTTCACAACAGATAATAATTCAATTTTCATTAAATCTAAATTTACAAATTTCTGTGGAGAATATGACAATCATCAAACTATTATCCTCAAAGAAATGGTTTGTCCGAATCATCTAATAAAATGTTGATTCAAATTCTCAAGAAAATGATTGCAGCAAACCATAAAAATTGACAGATGCGCTTTGGAAAAGATGTCTCGTTCCAAAAGAAAGTACTATGCATTCACCTTATACCTTGGTATATATAAAGGAATCAAGGATGTCGTTACATCTGGAAGTGAATGTATTGGTCATTGCCACAAACAATGAAGGCATGAAAGAAATTTCACCTCTTCAAAAAGGCTATCATGAGTTCATGCATTTCGAATAATAGAGAGTACAGAAAGTAATAACCATGAGAAAGAGAATACAAACAATCAAAAGATATTTTGATAAGAGCACCATTACAATATATTTTCAAAAATATCAAATGGTTCTATTATGGAATAAAAGAAAAAGTCATATTTTCATACAAAGTTTGAAGCTCTTTGGATTGGTCCATTTCATATTAAAAAGATTATTGGTTTCAACTCTTATTTATTGAAAGATATGAAAGGCACAATTCAAGCATTTCTTGTAAATGGGAAATACCTCAGTCACTTGTACATAGTCCTTCATTTTAACCCCTGTATATTCTTAGTCTGTATCTTCTCTTCTTTCCCTTTTCTTTTACTTTCCTTCTAAAATATTATTCTTGACTCCATGGCCCTCTAGATTCTCAGCTACCCGTAGGGGGTTAGTTGTGTGCACTTTTTGTCATCTATTCGTCGATGGTGGACGAGAGATTCATAAATTTCTCTTATACAATGATTACAGATAAGTGAATGGTAGATCTTTCTATGATGGACACTCAGAGTCAGAGTCCAACAAGAAACTTCATTTTCTTCTCTTCCCATGGCTATCGCAGGGACACATAAATCCCTTCTTACATCTCGCTAAGGCTCTCGCAATTCATGGCCATACTGTCTCCTTTCTCTCCACGCCTGTTAACATTTCCAGAATCAGGCCTTCCTTACAACTACAGGACTGGCTGGGCTGGATCGATTTGCTGGAACTGTCGTTAACGCCCACAGAAGGCCTGACTCTGGGCGCCGAATGCACGGCTGACATCCGGTAGAAATGGAGTTTTCCCTTAAGAAAGCCATGGACGAAATGGAGAAGCCCTTCCGAAGCCTGCTCGAGCAGCTCTCGCTGGATTATCTCGTCCACGACTTCGTGCAATATTGGGTGCAAAGCACCACTGCAGAGATGCGCATCCCTGCAATTTATTTCTCGGTATTTGCTCCTGTCAGCTGTTGTTATATCTTGCACCCTTCTAAATTCTGGAACCACGGAATACCAGCCGAGGAGCTGGCCTCTCCACCCGTCGGATTCCCGTCATCGATGATCTCGTTCAGGCTGTACGAAGCACAAGATCTCTTAGTTGATAAATTGTGAAGGACAGAGAAATGCAGAGAGAAAAGAATAGTATATTCAAATGTATGAAGAAGTACAGAACAGAACTGAAGTAAGTTGAAGTACTGAAGAGTTACAAACAACAGGAAATAGTTGAGCTTATATATGCTCAAGCAAGACAGAAATAGAAAGTACAACTGTCCAGTACAGCTGGCAGTGTACTGTTAGTCTGTTGAGGATACAATATATTTAACACTCCCTCTTAGACTCAACAGTTACAATCAACAGCACTGACTATGCCTCAGTGCTGTCTCTGGAAGTCAAAAACTGACTTTCCTAGTGGCTTGGTGAAAATATCAGCAAGCTAATCTCTAGAACCACAAAATTGAAGTGCAATGTCACCATTATTGACTAACTCACGTATGAAATGAAACCGAGTGTCAATGTGTTT